>BQNB010107333.1:7019-23192 GCA_026074375.1 Tanacetum coccineum | reverse complement strand
AATAATATTTTGTCTATTTCAGTTGATAATGCAAGCTCAAATGATACCGCTATTGGTTTTATGAAGATAATATTTGGAAAAAAATCATTATTGTTTGTTATCGAGAGAATGGCTTCATATTAGATGTGCGGGTGAATCTTATAGTGCAAGATAAAACATGTTGGTAAGTCGATTGAAAACATTAGGTGTGCCATTAAGTGGATTAAAATGCCGGGTACTAGGTTGAAAAGTTTGATAAATGTGCTTGAAGTGCTAGATGTGATAGCATTAAAAGGTTGGTACTTAACGTTCCAACTAGGTGGAACTCCACTTTAGCCATCTACAATGCTCCATGTTGGATCGTTTAATACAAAAAGAGCTACACCTGCCTGGTGTGAAAATTTCTCTCTTATTTGTACGCATATTACCCATTCTTTACTGAACAAACTCAATTTAAACGCTATAGTGGGCCATGTACAAGTACTTTTATTGTATTATGATATGATCCTGCATATTATTATTAATTAATTAGTTTATTTAGTTTTTTTAATTATATTATCTTAGTCAACAAGTTAAGTCTTTTATTATAAATAGGGCATTAGGATTGTAATTCTTATTATGTTAAATGTTGAATATTATTAATGGTTTAGTTATTTCTTATCTTTATTGGGAGAGCTTATTCGACCTCTCGAACGTCGATTATTCTATCTTTATCGTTCTATTATCTCTTAATCGATCCGGTTCGTATCAATTGGTATCATAGCTGTTTCGATTATAGGGTTTCAAAAAAAAGACTATTGTTCATCAAAAAAAATCTTTTGGTGATTTGGAAGGAATGGCAGCAACCAAGAGCTTTGAGGATGGGTTAATTGAGGTTGAAAAGAAACTGGAGGAATGTTTTACGTGGTTCATTAAAATGGAGGAGTGTGTTACACAAATGCATCAAGAGTTCTCTTTGTGGTCTGATAAGCTCTTCAAATCAGTAGAGGCTACGGAAAAAGAAAAGAAGACCAAATTGATACAGGCGACGGTAAAAGAAAAGAAGAATCAAGAGCAACAAGTCCATTCATACGGGCTAAAACAAAATCGATGTTATAAAAGAAGAACGAAGGCAAAGTTGTTTTGGAAGAAGTTTGTGGTTGCATCGCAGCCAACTAAAAAATTGTGGATCTCGCTTGGTAAAAGGTTTGAAAGATTAAGTTTTCAAGAACAGACTTATAGAAAAAGAGTTCCGCGTGGGCCTTGTATGACTGCATATCTTCTGGAAGAACTCGCAAAACAACACCATGACTACTACTTGGTGTCTACAAATGGGATTCATCGAAGAACATGGGATCCGGAATTTAGGATCATTCAAAGCAACACCTTGAGGACAAGGTGTTTTTGGGGGCGGGAGTATTGATATGATCCTACATATTATTATTAATTAATTAGTTTATTTAGTTTCTTTAATTATATTATCTTAGTCAACAAGTTAAGTCTTTGATTATAAATAGGGCATTAGGATTGTAATTCTTATTATGTTAAATGTTGAATATTATTAATGGTTTAGTTATTTCTTATCTTTATTGGGAGAGCTTATTTGATCTCTCGAACGTCGATACAAAATCGATGTTATAAAAGAAGAATGGAGGCAAAGTTGTTTTGGAAGAAGTTTGTGGTTGCATCGCAGCCAACTAAAAAACTGTGGATCTTGCTTGGTAAGAGGTTTGAAAGATTAAGTTTTCAAGAACAAAATTATAGCAAAATAGTTCCGCGTGAGCCTTGTATGACTGCATATCTTCTGGAAGAACTCGCAAAACAACACCATGACTACTACTTGTTGTCTACAAATGGGATTCATCGAAGAACATGGGATCCGGGAATTTAGGATCATTCAAAGCAACACCTTGAGGACAAGGTGTTTTTGGGGGTGGAAGTATTGATATGATCCTACATATTATTATTAATTAATTAGATTATTTAGTTTCCTTAATTATATTATCTTAGTCAACAAGTTAAGTCTTTTATTATAAATAGGGCATTAGGATTGTAATGGTGGTTATGTTGAATGTTGAATATTATTAATGGTTTAGTTATTTCTTATCTTTATTGGGAGAGCTTATTCGACCTCTCGAACGTCGATTATTCTATCTTTATCGTTCTATTATTTTTTAATCGATCCGGTTCGTATCAATTGGTATCAGAGCTGTTTTGATTCTAGGGTTTCAAAAAAAAGTTTATTGTTCACCAGAACACTATTTATCCGAATCACTATTCACTTCCATAAGTTCCTGTTCATCCGAATCACTTTTCACCACCAGAAAATTATCTTGTTCATAAAAAAGGTTAAATCTTCTTTTGATCTCGGTATCAATGTCTCACTTACGACGGGCTAGAATGGAAGAGCATCGAGCAAGTATAGAGGCTTACAAAAAGGTCCATAACGAGATGATGAGATCTGAACTAAGGATGGCAATTGTGCAGTAAAGTATGGAGAGGGACATGTGGGAGATCAAAGAAAAACTTGCTGAGAGACGGGAACAAATGGCTATTAGAGCTTACGAAGAGGATAAGAGGCGTGAAGAATGGTATCAAAAGATTGAAGAGAATAAAAGGCGTGAAGAATGGTATCAAAAGATTGAAGACGATAAGAGGCGTGGAGCATGTAACCAAAAGATTAAAGAGATAATAAATCTAATTGATTATTTCATTCAAAATCCCATATCGTCTGTTAAAACGCCTCAACGAGTGACAACCAAGGTACCCGCAGTAACGACCACGGTACCCGCAAAACCGATTCAGAATTCTCCATGTTATGATGATTTGACATCTGATCGAAACAAAAAGACTACGAAAAAAGGAGTCGGTAAAGAGGGGTTTGGTTCTGCCTTGAATAAGAGTAAGGGGTCTCATTTGGGTCTCCGACATTGTGTTGCCAATAGAAAGAGAAATAAAAGGAAAGGGCCTTTCTTATGTACGAAATCAAAGTCTCATGTTGTCATTGAGGTTGGGCAAACTGAAGCTATAGAAGGCGGGCTAAATTGTGACAATAGATTAGCAAGATATAAACATCCATGCCAACATTTTTTGATGTTTGATTATGACGCACAAGAGGGAGAACTACAAGTCAAGACATGGGATCCCGGAATCACGTGAGGCAAGATTATAAAGCAACACCTTGAGGACAAGGTGTTTTTGGGGGGCGGGAGTATTGATATGATCTTGCATATTATTATAATTAGTTAGTATATTTAGTTTCCTTTATTATGTTTTCTTAGTCAAGAAGTCTAGGATATTTTTATTATTAATAGGGCATTAAGATTGTAATGGTGGTTATGTTGAATGTTGAATATTATTAATGGTTTAGTTATTTCTTATCTTTATTGGGAGAGCTTATTCGACCTCTCGAACGTCGATTATTCTATCTTTATCGTTCTATTATTTTTTAATCGATCCAGTTCGTATCATATTAATAGTAGTGGTAGCACTATAACATGATATATTATATATTAATTTACTAAAAGTGATTAGAGGATGTACCAGTTGATTCAACCTTATATAATTCAATGCATTGTAGATTTTTTTTAAGAAATGACTTGTTGACATGGAAATGATGTGGCGATGTATTAAACTCAAAAGGGTGATGATTTGCACACTCCAAGAATTGATTGACACACTCAAATTGTTTGTGTAATGCTTGTTTTACCCTTAATATTTGCACACTCCACTAAATGATGTAAGGGCATAAGTGTCAAGACACACACAAATTTGAGTGTGTCAATCAATTCTTGGAGTGTGCAAATCACTACTCAACTCAAAATGATCTGATGCATTGAAGATGCCTTTACAATATGTTAGAAGTAGCTCATGAATTGTGAGTCCCATCACTAACTTATACATATATTTATTTTCTTTGTTCCTTTGTTCCTTCTCTCTCATTTTTTCTCTCATCTACCATTTTTTTTCACATAACCAATATGAATTGTGGGTCCCGTCACTAACTTATACATATATTTAATATTTAGAGTAAAGTGCAAAATACATCCATGTGGTTTACGAAATGACCGTCTTACGTCCCTCGTCAATACTTCGCGCATATTTCATCCAACCATTAGTAAAATGCGGCACCATACATCCCTGAAGACGAACGGTGCAAATTTTTTTCCCGTTAAGTACTAACGTGGGTCTAACTGAAAGGATATTCTTGTCTTTTTGCTTCCACATGGATGTATGGTGAACCTTTGCTTTTTTTTAAAAACTAATTAAATTTTTTAATAATTTTTATACTTTATTTAATTATTTTTTTAAAAATTATATATTTTTTTAATTACAAATTTTTTTGTACTTTATTTTTCCATTTGGCCCGAAGTATGGCCTCATTTTTTACTTGGTAAAAAAATGTCATTTCTTATGAAAAAAAAATTGTACGTTATTTTACTTGGAATTTTTTTTTCATACTTTTTTACTTGTTGATATTTTTTTTACTATTTTTCGTACGTTATTTTTTCGTTTTTCGTGCAGTTAACGCTAGTTTTTCATCCCTCCGTTCAAACGTACCAATACGAAGAAAAACGTATAGTGGATGACTTAACACCCATAACACCACTTTTTTTTATCCACTCTTTTCTTTCTTTTTTCATTTATTTAAAAAAAAACTAACTATCTCATTCACTGAAATAAAAATTACATTAATAAATAAAAAATAACATACGAAATTAAAAACAGGCGAAAAAAACATACGAAATTAAAAAAACATACGCCCTAACGACTAATTGTGGCGCAAATTAAATCTGTCTTTGATTTTTTGTTTTTGCACGTTGATCCAATACGCATCGTCCTTCGACAAATCTTTCATGCTAATAGCGAGAAATTTCATTTCTTCCAAACGTATGACCGTACGGTCTTTCTCTTTAATGAACAACAAGGAATTAGGTCAAATCATGTTAATAGTCGAATCAGCGGCTTCCCGTTTGAGACGAAATTCAGTTGACATCATATCCCCGATTGGGTTTGACGAGTTACTTCCCCTAGTACTCATCGTGGTCTCAGATTTACTTTTTTTGTCGGGACGGGTTACTTCCCCCGGTACTCATGAGTATGTATAGAGTAAGTAAGTAGGTGTATGCAGCGTTAAACATACTTGGGGTCCTTGCCATCTATTTATAGGTAGGGAAATAGGCTGGAGCAATGCATTGCTCATAAACCAATGATCGTGGAGGTGTTCCACGATTTAAGGGGTGATTACAGGGTTGTGTACCACGATCTCTGTCTTGGTGGGTAAACCTTGGCAGAGAGGGAGAACGTGGGTTTAGACTTAACCAAGTGTTGACCTTTGCCCTAGTTTCGTCGAAGACCCACCACGAAGGGTGTAGGGCTTTGTGTTGCTAGTTCCCATACTGTTAACCATCGCGAAGATGATTTTATACCACTAGAAACTATTCAAAGGTTTCTAGGTATAATTGGGAGTAGATCTCTTTCGAGCTCGAAAGGGAGGCCTTCAAGCCAGAAGGGAGGGTATGTTATCAAGCCCCCCAGTCGAATGTAATGTATGCATCTATGAATGCGTTGCTTTCGACTTCAAACCATAACCAATCATCAAAGCCTCTGAGTCTAAGCTCGAACTTTGCACGCGTGACTCGCACATTTAATGCTAAGCCCACTTGATAGGGTTTAGCTGAGACTTAATGCGCGTTAATATTCAACAGTCTCTCCTTGGTTAATGTGATTCTCAAATCACCCTTTATCTTAAATTTAAAATTCGGGTGAGCTGTTATCCTACACGTGCGTGGCTGTGGAGATAATTTTGCTTTAATATAAATACTTCATAAAAACCCTTTCTTTGCTCCACCATCTTCTTCATTTACTTCCCATATTCTTCGCGCGGTATTTGATCATCAACAAAGGTAAGATTATCGTTCTTTCTTTTATACTATGAATTTAAAGGACAATATCCGTGTGCAAACTTGCGAGCACACAAGAGAAGAGTTCACCCAGTTTCTTTCACTCTATCATGTTCCCTCTGAGTATCATGTTATGCTTACCAAACCTAACCAGTGAATATTCGATGCACCAAATGGGTATGTCGGGTTGTATACTCATTGTTTCAGTCTTGCAAATCTTAGGCTTCTTCTGAATAAGTTCTTCTGCGATGTGCTCTAATATTTTCATATTCATACATCTAGGCTGAATCCCTTTGGTTGTGCTAAACTTACTACATTTATCGTTATGTGTAAAGCTTATGACTGTGATCCAACTGTTGATTTTTTCTGAGGTTTCTTTAACTCTTTCCCTGGTGGTAAATGGCTAACCTTTTCCAAAAGACCTGAAAAATACATTACTAACCTTCTTCCTAAAGTTGTTACTCACATCGAGGGTTGGAAAGGGCGCTTCTTCTTTGTTCAAGACTCTGTTGTTCCTTCCACCTACCCTGAGCTTCTCTCCAAAGATAATAGGTGGGATAATTAATATTTTGGGGATAAGCTTCTTGACAATATTCACAAAAATCATTTTTTCCAACGCCTTGGTAGGTATCCTACAAGCGTTCGTGTTTTCCCTGACCTTATTCTCTTCATGGCCGGTCTGAAACCATCGTGAGAGAACAACCAGCAACATCCTGCATTTATAGTTGGTGGACAGGGTACCTATCTTCCTTATTTTACTATTTACGTATTCTACTACACTAATATAAGATTTATTCCTTTTCATTTGCAGAGATGTCGTTCAGGAACTTTATGTATGCTGAGAATGATGATGATCTTTCTTTTCTCCCCAAGGAACCATCTGTTGACTTTGGTACTGGCTCTCCATCTGTTTCTATCAATACAGAACCTCCGGTTGTAGAGGTTATACCCATAAATCAACTTGCTGAGAATACGGTGGATTCTGAGCACTCTCCTCGCCAAGAGGAATATGTAATTCATCCCAGGAGTGTGGCTGTAAGGATAAGGGAAAGGAATTACAGAACCAGAGGGGGTTATTCGAAGCCTCCTATCAAGTGCAAGCTGGTTTATCTACTTCAAGATATACCCGTGCGAAGGCTGCTGCTTTGAAAGATGACTCTGCATTCCTTACTATTTCTGACGATGATAAAGGTAAACTTCTTTCTTCACATATGCATGTGTAGCGTACCCCTTGTAGAGGTTTTAATATTAATCTTTTCTTTGTAGGTATCCTCGATTGTTTTGAATTGGAGAATGCTAGTGCTTGCCACCTCAAAGTTTCTGCTATTACTCCTCCAACATGGAAGAATCATTTGGACAACCAGTTGGATGTAGAGTTGCTTGATTTGCATAACCAGTGTTATGCCAGACAAGTAGTTGTAGACAATGCTGTCAATAGAAGGCCTCGAGAGTTGCTGAAGGTGATTGATCCGATTAGGGCAGAGTGTGATTTGTTGAAGGATAGGTAAAAGGAAAGGGATCAAGAGTGCGAGGAGTTGAAGGCCAAGTACGAAGCAACAATGGCAGATTTTGACAGGAATCCTGCTGTCAATGTCCTTTATGAGGAGATCGCTTCCTTATCTGGGGAAGTTAAAGAACATAGAGCCAATCTTGATAGAATGTTGTTGGAGAGTCAAAAATAGGCTGGCTATCAGATGAGCTTTTCGACATTGGAATCAAAGGTAACTTCCCTGGAAGCTGAAAAGGTTAAGCTAGAGGTCGTCAAGGCCTCGTTTCGTCAAGAGCCGCACAATGCTAAATTGGATAGGGCGGAGGTTATTTCTAAAGTTGTGCCCTATGTGGCCATGGAGCTTATGAATAGTGATGACATGGATAGACTTGTCGCTAAACTTGTCTCTGCTTCTATTCTTTATGGACGGTGCCATGCATTTGAGGAAGTTGCTAAGATGAAGGATCCATTTGACATAACAAAAGTGAAAGGTTACAGGTCTTGTTATAAGTAGGAGCATATAGGGGCTAGGAATGTGTTAGCGACTGCCACATTTCCTTTTCTTTCAGAAGTTGTCGCGGACCCCCATGCTTCCACTGAGGCCCTCCTTTCCAAGAAGCCCTGTGTTTTGCAACATCCAGCCCCAACAAAGACTCATGTACCTGCTTCTTCTGCTCCATCTCAGAAGGCTACTCCTTCACCTGCTCTGATGTTTCCTCCGTCATAGATCACTTCTGTTACTGCTTCAGTATCCAAGACACAGTCTCCTCCTCCAGCTTAGTGAAGGACACCATGTTGGTGGTAATTTGGCTCCAAGTGTAGCATGTACCCTTCGAACAGTGTATCTTTATGTTCCTTAGGCTTTCGCCTTTAAACAATTTACTATCTTTTGTTTCTGATGGTTTATGTAGGCCATCATATGAATAGCTTTTATCAACCCTCGTGGTTGAATTTGAATGGTGTCCTTTAGGGACATTAATATAGGGATGTAATCCCAAATTTTGCTACTGTTTTTGTTTTCATTTTTTGTAGGTAGAAAACTCTGGGGGACCCTAGTTTGACCCCTTGCATATCATTTTTGAATGATATTATCAAGCTTTATCAAGATAAGGCTCATGTGTGGCCTTTATAGTGTTCACCAAGGTTTACAAGTAATCCTTCGCTTGAACGGGGGGGGGGGGGGGATCGTGACCCTCCCCGTTTTACCCACAGGGTTTCGAATGAAGACCTTAGGGAAGTTAACATGAATTTTATGGATGTTAGGTAAATGTAGGGCTCGTGTGTGGTTTCATAATATCCTTTCAAACGTTGAACCTTTTAAGTTACTTGGTGACTCAAATAGATACAAATGTCTTAGAGGAAAATGCATTACTTTCATTAATTGTGTAAAAAGATTTACATCATTTGTAATGAACACTTAGTTTGCAACAGTTAGTAACTATCCCTCTATCAAGATAATAGTCGAAACAATGACTTGAAAAAATAGTGAGTTGTAAGCTTCATATGTAAAACTTACGTAGGCTCGTTCCTTTCGCTAATTGCACCAATGAGTAATCAGATGCATTTGTGATCTTATAAAGCTCTCCTTCGTATACTCTACTTACAATGTGAGGTCCTTACCATACATTGTAACCATCTTTGTTGCCTTGTGAGAGAAGGACAAAGTCTCCTAGTTTAAACCTGGAATGGCTACTCCTTGTGTCATGGTATTTTTGAAGCTTGTTCCGATAGTAGGCCTCTTCGATAAAGGCTACTTCACTGTCTTTGCCTTCCTTCATTTTATCTTTTGAGCTGTGCTCTATGCTTATGGGGGCAAGGCTTTCAGTTGATGGATGTATAGCCTCTGAACAGTAGGTTAAAGTAAACAATGATTCACCTTGGCTATTTCTAAACAGGGTCCTATGTACCCAGAGTACCCGGGCTAAGTCATCCGCCCATCCTTGCTGAGATCTGGCTAGCTGCTTCTTGATGTGGTTCATTATTTCTACATGCTCCGTTATGGGAGAGAAGGTCTGTGTAATTTTTAATCCACTGCAGAGATCTACGAATATACCTTCTCTGAACTGCTTGTCATCTTTTGATGTAATTGATTTTGGGACTCCAAATCTGCATATGACATGTTCTCATGTAAACTTTTCTGCTTGCTTTCCGTTTGGTGTCGTTACAGGCTTGGCTTCTACCCACTTTGTTAAGTGTTCGACAGCTATTGCTAGGGATTTTAAATTTCTAAGGGCTGTTGGTAGAGGGCCCAAGATGTTAATTCCCCAATGACTAAATGGCCATGTATTGCCACTACTTATAGCATCCTTACTTGGTACTTTCCTTAGCGTGGAGTACTCTTAGCATTGTGTGCAGTCTTGTATTATCTTTTCAGCATCCTTATGCATCGATGGCCAATAGTAACCTTGCTTCATAATTCTGACCACCGTGGAGCAAGGCTCCATGTTAAATCCACAATATCCCTCGTTTACTTCTTTGATGATGTTATCAGACTACGAAGGGCCTACACATCGAATCTACGGTGTGAGATACGACCTTTTGTATAGGCCTCCTCTGATCAACTTGTATTGTGGGGCCTTGATTCTAATCTTTCTAGCCTCTTTTGGGTCTTTTGGTAGTAAGCCACTTAATAGGTATTCATAGATTGGGGTCATCTAGTTTTCTCCCCTCTCAGCTTCAACCTTGGAAACTTCTTTGTTGTTTATTGATCTTTTTGCTAGGACTTCCACTAATACTTCTTTAGTTAGGTGTTCAAAAGTCATCGAAGCTAACTTGCTTAGTGCATCAGCTTTTTTGTTTTGGTTCCTCCTAACATGCTTAATCGTAAAGGTGTCGAAACCTTTTAGGACCTCCTTCACCTTTTCCAAGTATTGCTTAATCGTAGGCTGCCTTGCTTCAAAGATTCCCTTTAATTGGTTGGCCATTATCTACGAGTCTGTGAAATTGGCCAGACTTTTGATTTCCATTTCTCGTGCTATCTGCAACCCTGCTAGCAATGCTTCGTATTCTGCTTCGTTGTTTGTCGTTTTGAATTCAAAGCATATAGCATATGTGTATTCTCTTTTTCAAGGCTGATTAGCATTAGTCATGCTCATGAGCCATCTGAGCTTGACGCTTCATCAGTATAGAGTTTCCATATGCTTTCCAATTTCGAACCTTATTTTTTAGTGTCCACCCTTCTTGTTACTACTTTCTCACCTTCTTTGGGAGGCATTTCGATGGAGAAATCTTTTGGTATCTATGTTTTTCTGGAGCCACGTTCCCCGAACTCAATGTCATGTTTGCCCAATTCTATAGCCCATTTGGCTATGCGTCTTGACGTCTCGGGACTTGTGAGCGTTTGTGTAACACCCCCAAATAGGGTCGCAGCGAAATATGGGTCTGAGAGTGTTACATCATAGATCAATAACACAAGATATGAGAACGATCTCTATATGAGTCGTTTAAAAATGATACATTAGATTAATTAAATTGTTTGTTACAAAAGCCCATGGCTTAACTTGTTCATCCTTGAAATGGGTAAAGATTTTAATACATAACAAATACTCTAAAATGTAATGCACTTAAATCTTTATAATAAAGTAACTCTAAAATGATGATCACCAATGTATCCTTATTCTTGCCTTATTAACCTGAGAAAAACATGCTTCAAACGTCAACATAAAGTTGGTGAATTCACAGGTTATAAAGTAGGACCGCAAGATTTCCAAGTGTAAGACATGTAACACATACAATATCTCAAAAGTAATTACGAAATGCACTAAGCTCATGACATTGAAGCTACAACATATATGTATGCAAATTAATGCAAATAATGTGCTCGTGTAGATGTTCAACCCGCAACATCCGTATTGTTCTGACATGGTATACATTCGTTGTTTCGGTACCTCCAAAACTAGTGAGCGCTACTCACCCGAACGGGGATGTCAATCCCAAATAGATCTATTCATAACATTCGCGGTTACAATCCAGTAATTAACAATTTATGATTCATGGGCATAGTAAGTTATAGCTACTTAGGCAAACTCGTAATTTGTTGAAGTGTACTTGCGTCCAAATGTAAAACAATGCATGTTTCTCACCCTCAGTATTGTAAATCATTGGAATTGTATAAAAATGGGGCTATGAACTCACCTCAGTGAATGTATTTGATATATAAATCAAATATAAAAATCGTTACGTATAGTCCGAATGCAACCTAATTAAATATAGGGCGTATGAGTACAATGTACTTTGGTTAACTAACACAACATATGATTCTATATAGTTACATCACCACCTAAACATGTTTGTCTAATTTATACAATTACACAATATAAATTTGTACTTTGAAAAATAAATATCCATGTATTTGTATTTGTAAAAATAGTATACTTGTCCAACAATTGATTATTTGTTAAAATACTTGATTTAATGTTTTTATTATTTATATAATGTTATTATATAAATAGTTCAATCATCTTGTAAAATAATATTTATAAAGTTAAAAAATGTATAAATATTATATAGGTGATACCACATCATTTTGTAAAGTTTTTATTAAAAACGAACCAACACTATTCATGTCAGGAAATAGTGCATAGAAAGTCATATTTCTCTTGTTTTAACTCCGTTTTATACGTTCTTTATGTCCACGGTTTCGTATTAAGAAGATTTATCAAAATATTATATTTATGATAATTTAGCTACTGATGAACAGTAACTTTTACTGTTTTTGTAATATTATATAAAACTACTTTTATATATTTAATCTTTGTAATCTTATAAACATCATAACTTATGCATTTTAATTCCGTTTCGCTTGTTCTTTATATGTATGGAATCGTATTTGAGAAATCTAGTAAAATATTATACTTATAATATTTGTATAAACTGTTATGAACAGTAACAGTGGGCTAAAATTTATAAAAACACTTTTTATAAATTTATTTAATGAAATCGTATAAAATTCATATCTCCTCCATTTTAATTTCGTTTTTAGCGATCCTTATATGCACGGATTCGTAATTAAAAGTTTTATGTAAGAAAAATATTTTCCAAAAACCCACTATTATGAACAGTAACGTGTTTTTATAAATTTACTTTTATAAAAACACTTTTTATCGTAAACTTGTAAATGTCATAACTTCTTTGTTATAGCTCGATTTTTTAAGTTCTTTATATGCATACGATCCTTATAATATGTACTATTTTATCAAAATACTTTCACAATTTATTAAAATTCAAATTCCAACAATAGCATTAAAAACAGTCCCTTTATTTATATAATTTATAAACTAGTTTTTTTATAAATCTATTACTTGGTTAAATTTGTACAAGTTCTTTACAATACTTTATACCACATGTCTTGTATATTTTGAGTCCACTAAATTATGTCCATAATGATTGACCAAGATAAAATGTCCATCATAATTATTTACTTACATAAACCATATAAATAAATAATTAACCACAACTTAACAAATAATTATATAAATTATCCATTGTTTGTAAATCCTTAAATAAAATTCGTTCTTATGTTTTAAACATCATATTTATCATGAACAAGTATTTTTTGAGTTTATATAAACTTGCAATATTTTATAAACATGTATAAAATATAACTAGGTGATGATTAACCATATAACAATTATATAAAATATATAATGAATATATTGATGAGATTAGGGTTTATAGTAGACCTTAAGAAGATGAATGAAGATGATAAAAATAATCAACCCCAAGTATTAACCCTAAATACTTGATATAAAACCCTAACTTTCACTTGAAACCCTAAATACTTGATATAAAACCCTAACTTTCACTTGAAACCCTAAATACTTGATATAAAACCCTAACTTTCACTTGATATAAAACCCTAACTTTCACTTGAAACCTTATAAACACCCAACCAAGCTTCCAATACCCTTTGTAACACTTTAGATATGATTAATATAAACCCTTGTACATTTGTATCTTTGTAAAATCAAAAACTATGAAATGTTTTGTGACTAATAATTAGCCTTGGATTTTGGCTTATTTGGGTGAGTTTACTTGTGATTTTTCTAGCTTGGAATTGTAGTGAATGAAGTCTTGTAAATAGAAGCCTTTATATAGGATAAATATCTAGCAAAACTATTTGCAAAACCATGGTATTAGGGATTGAATGACTAGTTTGTAAGAGAGTTGATGAAAGGTGTAAGGAAGTTGATAATGTGTAAGGGAGCTAGTAGAAGTTTGCTTGCAATTGTGTTTAAACCCATGTGCTTAATTCTAGAAGCCATTTGATAATATATTCTTTGTGTTTTATATGTATATATCTGGCCTATATATGTATATGTATGAGAAATTATATATTTTTTTAAGTATTGGGTATATTTGTGGATATTTGATTGAGTTTAGATAGGTATTGGTGCTTTCGGGTATGCCTAAATGTATTTTATTATGAAACGTAAACGTTTTACGTAACCAATAAAAATAAAATATAAAAATTTGATTATTACTTTAGTAAAAATAATATAATACTTGCTTGACGTAAACTTTTATTTGTTTGGTGCCCGTTTACATTGAACGTTGATTTTTAGTTTACGCGATTTAACTTAACGATAAAAATTAAAAGTAAACCGCAAAAGTCTAAAAATAAGTAATGGAATAAATGAAGTATTAAAATGACCTGAAATAACGGATTTTTACAGTTTGTTTGATGGGCTCATCAGTCAGTACTCTTATGGAGTGTCCTTGAAAATATCTATGAAGTCTTCTCGTGGCATGTACAAGTGACAAAATAAGCTTCTCTATCGTAGGATAATTAAGTTCTGCGCCTTACAGTACTATGCTTACGAAGTTAATGGGGACTTGTTTTTCCTCCCTTTCTGCGAGTAGCACGACGCCTATGCTTTCTACTGAGGCTGTGCGGTACATTACTAACACTTTGCTTTTGATTAGGGCAGTAAGTGTTGGTAATATTTCCACGAGTTCTTTCATCCTTCGAAAAGATTCTTCGGCATCTACTGTCCATTGTATGGTCTAAGTGCTGCTAGCTTCCCATTGAGGCTTTGTATTTCTTTGAGCGTTCTTGGCAGCTCTAGACCGGTCACTGCCTTGACCTTCGATAGGTTGGCCCTTATTCCTTGCTGTGTAATGAATGTCCTAAAAACATGCTTTCTTTGACACCAAAAGAGCATTTTTTAGGATTAAGCTTCATGTTGACTGACCTGAACCTGTTGAAGGTTTCTTGGATATCCTGTAACATGTACTCCTCGGCCGTGCTCTTTATCGCTATGTCATCGACGTAAGCTTTGAGATTTCTTCCGATCTGATTGCCAATGACCTTATCCATCAACCTTTGATAGGTGGCCCTTGCATTCTTTAATCCGAAAGGCATTTTCTGGTAGCAAAATATTTCCTTTCCTGCGAAGAATGCGGTTTTCTCTTCGTCTTCCTCAGCTATTTTATTTGGTGGTAGCCTTTGTAAGCATCTAAAAAACACTTTAATCGAAACCCTGAGAGTGATTCCACCTTCTAATCAATCTCCGGTAAGGAGTAACCATCTTTAGAACAGGATTTAGTTATGTCCGTGAAATCCACACACATTCTTTATTTTCCATCTCTTTTCTTCACCATGACTGGGTTGGTTACCCACGTTTGGTTTTTCACCTTTCACAAGATTCCCGCCTTTGTAAGTTCTTCCACCTCTCTACATGTTGCTTCATTACGGCCGGAGCCCAACTTAAATCTCTTTTGCTTAATGGGTTTGATGTGTTTGTACTCGTTTAACTTGTGCTCGGTATTGAAGGATTTTCCTCCGACCATAATGGTTCTCAAGATTCCTGTCATGTCGGCATAAGTTCATGCAAAGACATCAACGTTTGCTATTAGGAGTTTCCATAGCCTTTCTTTAATATTGGTTGGCAGCTGCATTCCAATGCCTACCGTTTGTTCTGGATACTTGGTGTTGATAATTATCCTTTCTTCAGCGTCTTCGCAGCTGAGGACGTTTTTCGTAATTTCTGAGCATGTAGCTTTAGATTTCTTCTTTATTTCGTCTCTCTTACGGGGTTCGTATGTTGACAGCATGGTGCCTGTTCCTTTGGGAGTTCGAAATTTTATGGCCCTGTGGATTATGGATACTATGATTCCCATTCACTGCATGGTGGTTCTTCTAAGAAATAGGTTATGTGGTGAGTTAGACGTGTGATAATGAAGTTCCGAACCTCATTTCTTGTGAGGGAACCGTCTCCTATTGTGATTTCCAAAGGGACTTCCCCGAGGGGCCAAGTGTGCTCCCCCGAGAAGCCTACGAGCGGAACCCGTGAGTCGACTCTGAGTGATTAAAGGGCGGGCTTCAACTTCAGGAAACAGTACTCGTAGATAACTTCACATGAAATCCCGCTATCCATATATACCCGATTCACCTCTCTTCTGAATATCTGGGCTTTTATTATGATAGGATCGGAGGAGTTGTTGGTACCTAGGACAGGGGAAAACATGATCACCCCAAGCCCGTTGATAGGTTCTTCCACTGACTTCCTTTTTTGAATCTGGTCTTGCCTACTTATCATAAGGATAAGTGCTTCGACTGGTGTTGTTTCCTTATTTTCTTTCTTCCTGTCGCCCTATTGGGTGTTTGAAACCTTTGTCTTGCCCTTCTTTATTCCCTTCACCAGATGAGAAAGTTGTCCTAATTTCACGGCTTCTTCGATCTGGTGCCTTAATTCACGGCAGTCATTGGTGTCGTGCCCATGGTCTTCATGAAAATAGTAATACTTGGTGATGACATCAAATAACGTCACTTTTATAACATCATTTATCCCATGTAATTAACCCATTTTGTATAATTATTGC
>BQNB010107332.1:0-23193 GCA_026074375.1 Tanacetum coccineum | reverse complement strand
TGCTGGTGTATAAGTTACTGCTGCTAGTGTTCAGAGTTAATGCTGCTGGTACAAAGTTACAACTGCTGACAGAGTTACAACTGCTAATGGATAAAGATTGATTGAAGATAAAGATTGCTTATGTGATATGTATGAGATATTTTTGTAAAAGATACGTATAAGTTATTTGTTTAGAAGATCATGATAACTTAGAAAAATATTGTAATCCAATTAGGACTCCTTGGTGTATAAAAGGAGGACCTAGGGTATAGAAATCTATGTATCAGTGTCAAAATATCAAATCGAGTCATTCATAGAATTGTCATAGCTTTAAGGTTTTGTTACTCTAACACTATTAAGAGTGTTCGTATTATATTGAGGCTGAAAGTTTAGTAAACTATTTGTTATTGATCTTATTCATTACTATTTCATTGAAATTCTTCTTAGTATCATTGACTAGATTCCGCATAGTCTTTGATATTCACAATCAAAGTTTCTATCATAGTTGTTTTGAATTTATTCAATACAACTTAGCCTTATACAAGCTAAGCAAGATCTATTCTATTGGGATCAACAAGTGGTATCAGAGCTTGTGAGAAGCTTTGAATAAGAAGAACCTTTACTACACACAAGATCTACTTTTTCAAGAAGCAATGGATTCTCAATCTACTCAAACCATCAAGCTACCCATACTCCAACCTGGTGAGTATGATCTCTGGAAGATGAGGATAGAGCAGTACCTACAGTGCATTGATTACACTCTATGTGAGATCGTAGAAAATGGTAATGCACCCATAGTAACAAAAACTGTTGATGGTAAGGAGACTGTTACCCCTCCTACAAGTGTTGAAGAGAAGGCACAAAAAGGGAAAAATTAAAGGCAAGAAGCACTTTGTTGATGGCTTTACCTAATGAGCATCAATTAAAGTTCAACTCATACAAGGATGCTAAGACACTGATGCAGGCTATTAAGAACAGATTTGGAGGTAATACTGCTACAAAGAAAACTCAGAAAAATCTTCTAAAGCAGCAATATGAAAACTTTGCTGCATCTAGCACATAAGTGATTGAGAAAACTTATGAAAGGCTTCAAAAGCTAATTAGTCAACTGGAGATGCATGGTGAAGTTATCCCTCAAGAAGACATCAATCATAAGTTCTTGAGAAGTTTGTCACAAGAATGGACTATGCATACTATTGTGTGGAGGAACAAACCAGAGATTAAGACATTGAGTTTGGATGACCTCTTTAACAACCTAAAGGCTTATGAATCAGAGGTCAAGGGGACATCTAGCTCAACTACAAACTCACATAATGTAGCCTTTCTGTCCTCTAGCAGCACTAACAGTGCAACTAGAGCAGTTAATACTGCTTAGGGTATTAATACTGCTAGCACTCAGGGTGCTGCTGATAGCTTAACAACTGTTGAAAATTTGAGTGATGCTGTGATTTATTCTTTCTTTGCTAGCCAACCAAGTATTCCACAGCTAGATAATGAAGATCTATAACAAATCAATCCTGATGATCTAGAAGAGATGGATTTGAGGTGGAACATTGCTATGCTGACTATGAGGGCAAGAAGATTCCTAAAGAATACTGGAAGGAAGTTGGACATGGCCAACAAAGAAAGAATTGGGTTTGACAAGTCTAAGGTGGAGTGTTTTAACTGCCACAAGAATGGACACTTTGCAAGGGAGTGCAGGGCACCCGTGAATCAAGACAGCAGGAACAGGGAGCCTATCAGAAGGAATGTGCCAGTTGAGGAAACTACTTCAAATGCCTTAGTGTCTTAGTGTGATGGCTTTGGCTATGATTGTAGTAACCAAGCAAAAGAAGGTCTAACAAAGTTTGCTCTTATGGTTTATTCTTCAACAAGTTCTAGTACTTCTACAAACTCTGAGGTATCTAATGACTCAAATTGTTGTTCATCTTGTTTAGAATGTGTAAAAGATCTAAAAGAAGAAAATGAACAATTAGTTAAAGACTTAAGAACAGCTAGGATAAGTGTTGTCTTTTATAAAACTGGTTTAGAATTTGTAGAAGCTAACTGCTAGTCTTTAAGAAAAATGAGTCTGTGTATGAGGAAGATATAAAAATCTTAAAATGTGAAATCTATTTAGGAGATTTAGATATTACAGAGCTTAAAAGGAAGTTAGAGTTGGCTACAAAAGAAAAAGACGAGGTTCAACTTACAGTATAAAAATTTGAAAATTCATCAAAAAACCTAAGTAAACTTCTAGACAGACAGATAATGGATAAGTGTAAAACAGGATTAGGGTATAATGCTATCCCACCTCCTTATACTGGGAATTTTATGCCACCAAAACTTGATTTAGTTTATCCTAGTCTAGATGATTTTGTTGATGTGAATGAGTCTGTTAGTGAATCTGTAGTTGAAAAGCCTAATGTTGAGACTAATGAACCTAAGAATGATGGGAAAGAAAATGGAGCGCCAATTATTAAGGATTGGGTTTCTAAAAGTGAGGAACAAGATGAGCCTATGTTTCAAACAAATAAGCCTAATTTTACTAAAATTGAGTTTGTTAAACCTAAAACTGACAGGAAACCTGTTGAGCAAATTAGGCAAGCTACATACAGTCTATCTTTAAGTTTATCTAGAAGTCCTAGGGGAAACAAGAGAAACTAAAACCAACAGATGTCTCAAAAATTATGGAGTGATTTTGAGATATTCAACAAAGCTTGTCATGTGTGTGGTAGTTTTGATCATTTAAAGAATGATTGCAATAACTGATATAATAATAGAAGATTTGCAAAACTAGTTTAGACCAATATTCAAAGAGTGAACAAACAGAATTTCTCTAAATTAACTCACCCCAGTCCAAAAGAGAACATGGTTCCAAGAACAGTCTTAACTAGGTTTGGCCCAATTTCATTTAATACTGCTAGACCAATTAATACTGTTCAACCAAGAACAGCAGTAAATAATGCAGGACCCATGAAAAATGTTATTAATAATGCATATTCAACTATTAGAAGGCCTTTTAACAAAATAACAGCAGCTAATAACCGTAATTTCACTAAAAAGGTTAATACTGTTAAGGGAACAAGGGTGTTAATACTGCTAAGGCCAAAAGCATTCTTAGTGCTGTTAAGGAAACAAGGAATGATGTTAAGGCCTCAGCATTGGGTTGTGTGTAAACTGAATTATAGCTTCATTAATGGATTTTTGCATCTCGATATATATCATAGAATCTGACAATGAAGCCACAGTGGTAATAACAAGATAAAACACAATGTTAGTCACAAGTTTTCTTTATACGATACTAATAATAAACATAAACTGACTAATAACTAACTACTAAATTATCAAACTATAAGACTACTCATATGAGAATCTAACTATGGAGGATTGTACAACAACGCCAAAAACCCTTTATATAAGGTTTACAAGAAACCTAGCTTAACAAAAGAAAGCTAACTTAATATTTCACATTAAGTCCTTGTTGTTTCATCTTTCTTCATTTATGCATATTTAGTTTTGTAATCATCAAATCTCAAATCCCAACAATCTTCCCCTATTTGATATTACAAAACAATCTTTCATGTATGAAACAATCTTCAATGCTTCCCCTTGACTTAAGATCTTCTTGACATGTCACCACACAAAATAAGCTACAAACCATATCTCTTGAGTCTTCTTCCCCTTTTTGTAATCATCCAATAGGGGTCTTCTGTAGATAAGCAACTTGTAAACACATAACTATTCTTACAAGATACCCCTCAAGTGGTGCATATTAGATGTTTAAACATTTAACATTATATAAAGCATAACCCCCTAAAACACAATATTGTAATCTTACCCATCTCTTGAATCTCAAACTCTGGAAGATCTACGTAGTGAGCACCTGATGAAGAACAACTGCTAAACAATATCACAATATGAGAAGAAGTTTAATCTCTCAAACTTGTTCTATGTCTTACACTATCCAAGTGCGTCGAACTTATAAATAAAGCTTGAAATAAAGTTGACCCGCAACCTCTTGACTAAAACCTCGTCTTCTATAAGACACTACTAATGAATAGCAAATGTAGCATTTGAGCACATCATAAGAAAAAACACACACATTGCTATATTTGGGAACGGGGATTAAAAAATCTTGAGAGAAAATTATTAGAAAAATACAATCCTTCGTCCACACCATTGTAAAGCACGAACAAGTTACGCTTCAAACGTTGTAAAGCCATTTAAGATAAATAAGAACACGCACCTGTAAACTCAACTACAACATTCAAATAAGTGATATTCAATTACTCGTGGCGTAATCACTCTCACAATAAATCCCAAACGACTATAAAATCAATATTAATGTATACTGTTGTGAGAAACAGTTTTCTATCCGAGATCAAAATCGCTCAATGTCCCCATTCGAACAAAGCTAGCAGTACAAAGTACTCTGGCAGTACTAAAAATCAATAGAAGCCTAGCAGTATAAACTGCTATATGCTAGCAGTACAAACATCCAATTAACATCCTGGTAGTACTAAGTGCAACAAGCAAAAACACACTAAGTGTAAAGCCACAATATTAACATTGAAGGCCCCAAACAGCATTAACCATAAACAGTATTAATCATATGATAAATATCCTGGCATGACTAACCCCCTTCTGCAGCACTAACCGAATTATAACTGCATATTAATAAAAAATATAAATTACATATTACAGAAAATAAAAAAAATCATAAAAATAAAACAATAAATAATTAAAAAAGAAAAAAAAATTAAAAACATATAATATTATAAATAATAAAAACATTTAAAAAAATAAAAAAAAAAATAACATAAATATTTTATGATTAAAACTTAATAATAAACTACGAAATAAAAATTTAACTACTAATATATATAAATAATAAGATTAATAAAAATTTTAAATATATATGAAATAAATATTATAAAAACCATAAAAAACTATTAAACAAATAAAAATTAAACGAAGATTATAAAAATAAAAACTAAATTTGATTCACAACAAAAATAATAAATTAAAAAAATATAATTTAAAACAAATATAATATTAAATCTTAAAAGATAAACAAATTATATTTTGTAAATTATAAACATAAAAATAAAAATTTTATAATATAATTAATAATATAATATACTCAAATAATTTTATAAATCAGAAAAAAATAATAAAGAATATATAGATATCTAATATAATAAAAATCTTAACAGAATAAAACTATTAAAAATAATTTAAAATGTATATATAAAAAAATTTATAAATCTTTAAATTAGTTAAATAATAATACATAAAAAATATTATTTATTTTTAAAAAATTATATAAATATATATAATAAACTATCTGAATAAAAAAATTATTATGATTTTATATATTATAAAAATAATCATGAGTAAATTACAAATATTAAAATTAAAAAAAAAAGTAGAATATTTAAAAATTTATCATTAACCACAAACCAGTATTAATCATAGATGAAATATACCTGGCAGTACTAACCCCTTTTGGCAGTATTAATGAATACCTTAGCAGCACTAATCAGAACTTTCTATAAACAGCTTAATCTGTTAGTATCATATGCACGTCCACGTCCAACCAGCAGTACTAACTTATAAGTACTATTAAGGATACTTTTTAAAAAAAAATTAAGTATCCAGACGACACCTCATAAGTGTCACAAAATCGTCACAAAAACTGTCATTAAACTGGTTCTCCTTCCTCTCATTCAGTTAGTGACACTTTTTTCTGTCACTGAGTTGTCACAGATCTGTTACAATACTGTCGTTAAACTGTCACTAATTCCACCAGTATTAACCATGGCGAGCAGCATTAATAAACAACGCAACAACACCAAGTTTATTCTTAGCAGCACTTAATAAAACGAGCAAATATACAGGAAGTAGTTATAGAAACTAATCACAATCCCTAATAATTAGGGATTTCATATTAAATGAGATACCATTCCCATATAACACGCATTCAAAACCATAACTGCCTGTGATATTTTCCATATATACGAATCCAGAATACCATCCATAAAATTCGCACTCATATTCTGTTGTTTTATCTTAAACACCAATAGCAGATCAACAAACTACGCATACAATAGCAGATCAAAACAAATATATTATGCCTGCTGCTTTTTCGAAGATGATCCTTAAAGAACCTGCTGCTCAATTACTTACTTCTATTCACACCACGATCCATAACCTATTGTGACTGCTAAAAACAACAAGCTGCTACCTTTAAACACATGCCCATCTGCTGTTCCTCATGAACGACAAACCAGAAACATATCATACAACCCTTGAACATCTCTTATATCGTCTGTTGCTTCTTTTGACATACTGCTTATGATCTGTGATCGTGACTTGTTTCTTCTTCACACATTAGGAACACACTAATCTTGTATGAATGAAAACCTTTAGAGCTCGAACACCATACACTTTTACAAACCAACAGATCTAACACCATAGTTGCAATATATGAGCAGATCCAAAAACGAACAAGCACAAAAATAGAAAATCAAATACCATTGCTGCTGCACATGATTAGATCCAGAATTAGGGTTTGTGAGAAACCCTAGTTACCCACGTTGACTACTAGTAACATCAGCAACACCATCAGATTTCACAATTTAAGGTTTGCATAAAAACCCTAGTTACGCCGTCATCATTTTCTTCATACAAGACGATACAAAAACCTTGTATAAACCCTAGATATCAAGAGAAACCCGCTCTGATACCTATTGTGGAAACCTAATTGTAAGCTTCATAGATCGTTTTTACCATCTAGGATATAATAATATTGAATGATATAAAGCACAGCGGAATAACAAATAAGAACATCAATGTTATCACAAGGTTTTCTTTATTTATACTAATAAATTATAAACTAACTAATAAGCTAACTATTAGACTCTCATTGGAGAGATCTAACTATATTTGATGTATAAAACATACGCCTCTAATACCCTTTATATAGAGGGTTTATAAGAAAACCTAGCTTACATAGGAAGCTAACTTAATGTGAGTCCCTTGTTGAATAGCTCTTTGCAGCCTATTAAGGATGATAACCAAGATGTATAAATACAGTTGACTATGTAGAAACAATGATTATGAATACCATGTGTTAATGCGGAATCTTAACACAAGTACTAAGAAGAACAATGAAGAACTAAATAATAAATTCTATTAATCTGCTTTTGAGTGATTACAGATTACTAACTATTGAGATATGATTTTGTATGAGATATCTTGAGCTCGTATCTGACTATGCCAAGAGGGATCCTTTTATAGACTAAGGATAAGCCCTAACAGTCTTACAAAACGCGTACATATCTTTTCCTAAAATATCTCATACATATCTCTTAAACGGTACTAACTATTTTCTACTGTCGGTACTAACTAACTGATCAATACTTAACACTTTGTACTGTCAGTACTAACTATAACTATCAGTACTAACTATTTGTACAGTCGGTACTAAGTTAGGAAAACATAAATCCTTACAATCCTCCCTTAAACATGAATGTTAAACTCTTTTTAACTTCATGTTTCTTTAACTTCTTTTTAACTTCATAGAGGATGTATCCAAACAATTTTATCATTTCTTGATCTTCTAAACTCTATCCTTCTTTAGCAGCAACTTTGTCTTCTCAGCAACACAGCAACATCTTTTCAGCAACAATCCAACTAAGTTGGCTTTCTAGTTTTTGGCAAACTACCAGCCATAAACGGATTTGATGTTCCTTTACCAGTAGCCGTTTGCTCTGGGATAGTTAACTCTAGGACATGGACTTGTGCACAAATTTTGAACTTTTAAAAACCATTGAGCTTATTTGACAGCTTTTAAAAAGCTGTCAAATAAGCCCTTGTTTAGTGTTAATTTCCCCTGGTGCTAAGGGGCACACTTTAAGCTTTTCTAACAAGCTGTTTAGTGAACTTAAGCCCAAGATCTTGGCTTATTTTGAGAGCCTATAAGCCCTTAGATAAGCCTTTTCAATTTCAGCCCTTAAAAAGCTTATTTGATAGCTTATTTTTAAGCTCAAATTAGCCCTTTGACTGTTTTAACTAGGCTTAGTTTAGAAACTGCTTATTTTTCTCTTTGGCTCATTCAGCTTATTTCATAAGCTCATTGTTGCTCCTAATAGCTTTTTAGGTTAGTGTGATAAGTTGTGTTGGCTTATTCTCCTTTTTCCTTGGCTTAATTTGTGCACACAGCCCACATATTGGCCTTAAGCTTAGTTTTAGCTTTCTGTCCTCAATAAGCTTTTTAAGCTTATTTAGCTGTTACATTTAGCTTTTAGTGCTTATCTAGTTTAGGATTAAGTCCCCTTTAGCTTATTTTAGTCTTAGCTTAGCTTATTAGTCCAAAAATCCAAATGACTTAGTGTAAATTTCACCCTTAAGCTTATCTTTAGCATTCTGTCATTTTTAAGCTGTTTTTTTAGCTTATTTAGAGCTTTTCAGAAAAAGTGGTAGTTGAGAAAGTTGTTAAGCCCCACGAGCTTAACAACTTTGCTTCACAAAGTTTTCCAAAAAAAAAAAGAGGGAAAGACAAGAGGTGACCCGGGTGAGCAAGACTCGAACCCGGTACCCCTCGATACATTCCCTCCTTTTTACACACTATTCAGTAAAAAAAAGCTGCGCCCTTGGGACCTTTTTCGTTTTATAGTCCCAAGGGCTTAGTATAAAATTCGACAATTAATTTTTGGCGCCGCTGCCGGGGAGGCTGTGAAACCGTTTATCGTTACGTTTGGCATTTATGTTTGAAGCTGTGAATATTATATAAAAAAAAGGGTACACAAATATTTTCATTTTCTTTTAGTATAATTATCAATTAAAATTAAAAAAAAGAAGAGAAAACCAAAAAGATAAAAACATTGCCTTTAATTCACAAATTGGTAAAATACCAAAATATAATATTCTCAACTGAGGTATTATCATAATAACTTCCGGTGAACTTGTTGGTTCCCAACTCGAACAAAAGATTTAAAAACTTGCCATTTGTGTCTCTTACAACGTACGGCTCACCTTGAAAAATTAAACAAACTATAAAGTGGGTATAAGGAGGGTTGTTCCGAGGAACTACGACCCGAAAGGAGAAATAAGCTTCGCGCTATTCCTACTCCTCCGCTCACCTGTGCGTTTATCTTTTTGAGAGCTACCGTGAAGTAAGTAGATTATTTGGTTGAAGTTGTCTTATCTCATTGTCCGGTAAAATCAATTGTGAATAAATCATTAAAAAACCAAAAAAAAAATTAGGTAAATGTTCTTTTAAAATTTCTATTTTTGTGCATGCGCCTCGTTCTCAAGCCGTAGACGTCGACAACCACAATCGACAAACTTCTGTTGAATCATCAAATCTTTGAGAAAACCTGATAATCCTCTCATATTGTACGATGCTGATAATCGTACTAGGGCGCAAACTGCTCGAAGCACCCACCAGGGTTTACAGATCGCTAGTTTATTCCCGTAATCACCGCGAATAACGTTGAGATCAAGCATTGGTCTACTTAATCTTGACCAAAACAAAGCAATTTTTAAAATGAAAAGAAACCCACAGGCTCACATCCGTTATTTCAACAAGATCACTTCTAGATGAGATTTCTGAACGTACCAAATACGTCGGTTAAACTTATGCTTTTCCCTTTTTCCTCTCGAAAGGGGCAGCCCGATATGGCTGGAAAAAAGAACCCCCTCGATCGCTGAAACTTGGGATGATCTTTGTTTCGAAATTTATTTAACAAAATACCTTCCCTCCCTCTAAAACGTCAAATCTCAGAAATAAATCACGAGATTTCAGCCATAATTTGATGAGACGTATTTATGAGGCTTGGGATCGTTTCAATGAACTTTTAATGGAATGCCCTCATCATGTTTTCAGAATTTGCTTCACTCGATACATTCTACAATTCCCTCAACTCAATTGACAAGATTCATTGACACTCTGCTGCAATGGGTGAACTTCTTAGACAAAATGCCTCGAGAATGTTTTAAAAATCATCGAGAGCAGTCTAAGGTACTCAAACAAGAAACAAAGCTGTTGTACTAAAATGAGTACCGCTCTTCCACCCCAGCAGTCTCATCTGATGTTGCTAAACTCAAAATACATGGTTCGGCATTAATTCTAGACAGAAAAACAAACCCAGCTCCGCCCCCGAAAAAGCGGTGAACAAAGTTTTGTGTAACTGTGGGGAGGTCCATTCTTATTATCAAAACTGTCCAGCCACTAATAGCAACATTTACCATGACAATATCCAAGAGTATGTGTCCCAGGCCGCTGCGGCCAATTTCAACCAAGCTAATTCTGGTTATCGACCTCCGATGGTCTCAAATCAAATTCGACCTCCTGGTTTTCCTCCCATTCAGAATCCTCATGCAAATAGTCAAAACAATTTCAATCGAGGAAATAACTTCAATCAAAACAGAGGAAACAATTTCAACCAAGGTCAGATTTATCGACCTCCGGTCAATCAACCAGTAGCTCATCAAGGACCTGCTCCTCAGACACACGGTGTGTCAAAAACAGATTTTGAAAGATATGTCACAGCCAATGATGCAGTGTTGAGAAACATGCAAAACCAAGGTCAAAACCTGCAATCCCAAATGGCAAATTTGACTGACATGCTTTCAAAATTTGTTACTGCTAATACAGCTTCTACTTCCGGTTCTGGAACTCTTCCTGGTAACACTGTTACCAACCCAAAGGAAGATTTAAAAGGTATCACTACCCGAAGTGGTGTTACCATCCAAGGACCGAAAGCAGTTAATCATGACGCCGAGGTGACAAAGGACACGATGCCTCCTGCTAATAACGGAAGCACCGAAGACGTCCAACCTCCTGTTGTTCAAATTCAGTCTCGTAATCCAAATCCTGAGCCCAATGTTGCTCCTGTTGTTGCTCCTGTTGTTACTCCAATTCCTAAAGCATCAATTCCATTTCCATCAAGAAGAAATGATGAAAGGCGCAAGGAAAAAGCTAACGACCAAATCGAGAAATTCTATGAAATCTTTAGAGATTTGAGTTTCGAGATTAGCTTTACCGATGCCTTGATGCTCATGCCTAAATTTGCTTCAACTTTAAAAACCTTGATTGGAAACAAGGAAAAATTAAGCGAATTGGCAAGGACTCCTTTAAATGAAAACTGTTCAGCGGTCATCCTCAACAAGTTACCAAAGAAACTTGGAGACCCTGGCCGATTTCTGATTCCATGTGAATTTACGGGGATTACTACATGCAACGCATTGGCCGATCTTGGTGCGAGCATTAATCTCATGCCTTATTCTGTATGGAAAAGTCTATCTCTTTCTGAATTGACCCCGACCTGCATGACATTAGAACTAGCCGATCGTTCAATCACTGAACCGATTGGTATTGCTGAAGATGTCTTTATAAATGTGGGAAAATTTCAATTTCCAGCTGACTTCGTAGTTGTTGATTTTGAACCAGACCCCCGAGTCCCCTTAATTCTCGGGCGATGTTTCTTGAAAACAAGTCATGCTTTGATAGATGTCTATGAAGGCGAGATTACCCTTCGTGTTGGCAAAGAAGCCATCACATTCAACTTGGACCAAACTTCAAAATACACAGCTGATTACAACCATATGACGGTCAACAAAATCGACGTCATCGATATGGCTTGTGATGAGTATTCTCAAGAGGTCCTAGGATTTTCAAGTGTGGTCGCGAGTGGCAATCCCACTCCATATTTTGAGCCTATTGTTTCTACTGCTTCTCCAACTCTCACTCCTTTCGGGGACAGTGATTTTCTCTTAATGGAAGAAGCAGATTCGTTTCTTGCTCTAGAAGATGATCCAACTTCATCTGAAGTTGATCCAACTTATCAGGATCCTGAGGGGGACATCCTACTTCTAGAAGCAATTTTGAACAGTGAACCACCACCCCCCCCTCCCAAATCAAGAACAATATCTGCCTGGAGTTAGGAAAGAACTCAAACTCTGTGAAGATAAAACCGTTAAATCTTTCGTTGATGAACCTCCCGAGGTTGAACTCAAGGAACTGCCACCCCATCTTGAATACGCATTTTTAGAAGGTGACGACAAGTTGCCTGTCATAATTGCTAAAGACTTAAAAGATGAGGAAAAGGCAGCTCTTCTCAAGGTTCTCAAGTCCCACAAGCGAGCCATCGCTTGGAAACTCTCCGATATAAAGGGTGTTAACCCAGAATTTTGTACTCACAAAATTCTAATGGAAGAGGACTACGAACCATCTGTGCAAAGTCAGAGAAGGGTAAACCCAAAAATCTACGACGTTATCAAGAAGGAGGTTGAAAAACTCCTTGACGCTGGATTGATTTACCCCATCTCTGACAGCCCTTGGGTAAGCCCGGTACACTGTGTACCTAAGAAAGGAGGCATAACCGTCATCACAAATGATGAGAATGAACTAATTCCTACTCGATTGGTCACGGGATGGCGAGTATGTATTGATTACAGAAAGCTTAATGAAGCCACCCGAAAGGACCACTTCCCATTGCCCTTCATGGACCAAATGCTCGAAAGACTAGCAGGAAACCAATACTACTGTTTCCTCGATGGCTTCTCGGGTTATTTTCAGATCCCAATTGACCCAAAAGATCAAGAAAAGACAACCTTTACTTGCCCATACGGAACTTTCGCCTATCGTCGCATGCCTTTTGGGCTATGCAATGCTCCTGGCACGTTCCAACGATGTATGATGGCAATCTTCCACGATATGATTGAAAAAACGATGGAAGTATTTATGGATGACTTTTCGGTCTTCGGGGACTCTTTCTCTACGTGCCTATCCCATTTGGAAAAGATGTTGAAGCGGTGTGAAGACACCAATTTGTCTTTAAACTGGGAGAAGAGCCATTTTATGGTGAAGGAAGGCATTGTTCTCGGACACAAAATTTCTAAGTCGGGAATTGAGGTTGATCGTGCTAAAGTTGAAGTTATAGCCAAGCTCCCTCATCCGACTACTGTGAAAGGTGTCCGTAGTTTCCTTGGGCACGCCGGTTTTTACCGACGATTCATTCAGGACTTCTCAAAAATTGCCCGTCCTATGACTCATTTGCTTGAAAAAGAGACTCCATTTTTCTTCTCTGAAGAGTGTATCGATTCCTTTAATACACTCAAAAGAAAATTGACTGAGGCTCCGATCTTAATTGCTCCCGACTGGGACTTGCCCTTTGAACTGATGTGCGATGCTAGCGACTTCGCAATTGGGGCAGTCCTCGGGCAAAGAAAAAACAAGCATTTTCAACCTATACACTATGCTAGCAAGACTATGAACGAGGCTCAAACTCATTACACTACGACCGAAAAAGAATTACTTGCCGTAGTGTATGCCTTTGAGAAATTCCGTTCATATCTTGTCCAAAAGCATAGTGTATACTGACCATTCTGCCATCAAGTATCTTTTTGCCAAAAAGGATGCTAAGGCAAGACTCATGCGGTGGATCCTATTGCTCCAAGAATTTGATATTGAAATTCGAGACAAAAAAGGAGCAGAAAATCTTGCTGCAGATCATCTTTCAAGACTGGAAAATCCTCACCAAGATAAGTTCGAGAACAAGGAAATAAAAATGAAGCATTCCCTCTCGAAACCTTGGATTCTATGCTCTTAACGCTGATAATACCCTATGGTTCAGATTTTGAAAAATTACCATGCGGGATCGTTATTGTCAAGGGAATGTCGTCCAACAGAAGAAAATAAATTTCTTCTAAAGTGTTAACTTTACTTCTGGAGACGACCCTTTCTGTTGAAACTTGTGTGACCCAAGTGATCAGACGTTGTGTTTCGGGGCAAGAAGCTTTAGACATTCTCAAAGCTTGCCACAGTGGACCCACTGGGGGACACTATGGTGCCAATTACACAGCAAGAAAGATCTTTGACTCAGGATTCTATTGGCCCACCATCTACAAGGTGCCACGCCTTGTCCCACCCATTGTTTTTGTTTCTGACATTTGACAACGTCAAGAAAGTTTAGCACCGGATGAGATGCCACAAAAAATCACTCCAAGTTTGCAAATCTTTGACTATCTTGGGCATTGTTTGTTTGGGTCGTTTGTTTTTTTTTTTTTTTTTGTCCCCCCCCCCGTCTTCCAAGGAGGGAACAAGTACCATCCACGTGGTGTGGACTATTGTCAAAATGGGTTGATATGAGCAAAAGGCTCCCCACCTATGATGCCCGAGTTGTTGTGTCAATTTTGAAAGAACTTATTTTCTCAATTTGGTGCCCCCCGAGTATCATAAGTGATCGCGGAACACACTTTTGCAATGCCAATTACAGAATGGTCATGACTTAAGTATATGGAGGTCACTCATGTCTCTCCACGCGTATCACCCACAACACAAGTGGGCAGTAGAGGTATCAAATCGTGGTGTTTAAGCGTATTTCTTGAGAGAACCGTTGGGGAAAATCGTGCCGTCCTGGTCGGAAAACTGATGATGCTTATGGGCTGTCTGCAACAGTTACAAAACACCCTCGGGTGTACTCAGTATAAGTTAGTGTACGGGAAGGGCTTGGTCATCTCCGATGGCTGAGCACAAAGCCTACTGGGCCCTCATGCATACAAATTTGATGTTCAAACTGCGGGTGATCACAGGAAAGTTACTGAATGAACTAGAATATGAACTTCGTGATCAAGCCTACGATAAACTCTTTGATCTATAAAGAGAAAACCAAGAGGATACACGATGCTAAGATCAAAAACCGCGTTTTCAACGTTGGTGATCGTGTCCTCCTTTTCAACTCTAGACTGAAGATTTTCTCGGGCAAATTGAAATCCCGTTGGTCTGGACCATTCACTGTAACCCAAGTTTTTTCCTTATCGGCACAGTCGAGTTAATTCCAAAACTCCCGGGCCCAATTTAAGTGAATGGGTCATCGTAAAAACCACTACTTTGGAGGGGACTGTTACCAACCGAGGTTGTCCAAGGATCTTCAAACTTCCGCAAGGACCTATAAATCGGGGACGGTCAAGGTCGGGACCTTAAAACAAGTGCTTTCGTGGGAGGCACCCATGCTTTCTCCGTAGTAGTAGTAAATATGTTTTTTGTGTGAGAAGGTTTATTTTCCATTACCGTGGTTTTGTCCAATGTTTGGTTTGCTTTGTGTTGATGTCCAGGATTTCCGGATTGTGAAGACTCTCGTGCTCAGTATCAAAGAATTTCCACATCCTCAGCTTCAGTTTGGGAATCTAGTATCCAAATGTAAATCGACTAACGTTTTATCTTTTGGACACACTTCATAACGGCCTTAGATTTACGTAGGAACCTTTGAAACATCGAGGACGATGTTTAGTTCTAGTGCTGGGGGGATCTTCGATTTGATTTTTGCGTGCAGTCGTTGTTGTCATCACGAATCCCGTTTTTACACCTCAATTTTTGTAAAAATACCTAAAAAATTGAAAATTTTAAATTTCCAGATAAAATAAGTGTTTTGTCACAGTTTTTGGACTTTCCTAATGGGTAGAATGAGAATTATTGTTTTGACTCGATTGGGGTGTTGAGCCCTAGCAAGTTCCATCAACTACCGATTGTCAGGCTAGCTTTCTCGAATTCGATTGCTCGAATTTTTAAAAAGGTGAAGAAAGAAGTGATGAGTTAAATATAAGTTAATGTGCTGAACAAAAAACTTATATGAGTAATTGTGGCTTTTTCTCCATTAGCGCTTCTTATCCACCTAATCATACGTGCTTCAATTCAATCAACTAAGTCAATCGTGTTTTTAGAAAAGCTTCAAACTTTGTAATTGATTCTTTAAAGCGAGAATTTTTTGTTCTTAATACAATTCGAAAAGTTAAAATGCCAAGAAGCATGGAATGAAGTATGGAGAATGCAAAAAATGCATGAATATTGAATTTTGCAATGAAGCATACTATTTGATTCTATGGAGCAAGAGAAGATGTGGTCGTGATATCCCACTCGCTAACCACGAGGTGGGGGTTCAAACCTAAGACTTCTTTTACTTTAGGGATTTGTGTGTTGTGATATCTCACCCAGGAAGCTAGGTCTAGGTGAGGGTTCAAATAAGACATTATCATTAGGCCTTATTAGGAAGAAGGTGTTGTTTGTGATTTCATACGCTAGCAAACGGGTGGGTTTTCCAAACTCAGAACAGGTCGTTGTTTGTGAAATCATACTAGGAGCGAGGCCTAAGTAGGTGTTCAAAACTAAGCAACGCATTTCCTAGTTTAAGAATCTGATTTAATGGTGAAGATGTTGAAAATAAGTTCTTACAGTTAAAATCTCGTTCTTTAAATCAGTTTACAAGGTCCTAATAAAGTTGCTTCGTTGAGGTCATGATTCATCATTGAATCACGACTATGTGGAAATAATTAGTGATCTATGGTTGAGTTGAAAATGGTACAACATATTTAATCATATATTCATGTTGGGAGTTAACAGTTCACAAGTCATAAGTATGAGTGCTTAGCATTTAGACTTATAATTGAAAATGATTATTTTTTTAATTGCTGGTTTGGAGCTAGTGAAAAAATAGGGTCTGATGAATTATCCGTCAGGATTCCGTAGATCTTATTCTTGGGCGTTTTATTCTATTGATCCAATGTTGATAAACTAAACGGAGTTCAAACCGGTCGTGAAAACCAAAGGAATAATCCAAAAATATTAGGGATGTGAATAGACAATATACGTGGTGAAAACGGGCTTGTCGAAGATTTTTGATTTTTCGTTCCCTTGACCAAACACTTTGCTACTTTTCGAGGTTATTAGTCGAGGGGGATTGAAATTCTTAGTTTTCCTAAGTGTTTACTTCCATAACATTGCGTGTAGGGACACGGGGCATACTTAGTATGGGTGATTTGGTGAGGTTTAATGTACCATACCTTTTACCTTTAAAAACGAGCTAAAAAATACCAAAAATGGACTTAAAATGCCAAATATAGCTTGGTTTTGTTAATTGTATTGTGCAGGAAAGGATAACTAAGAAAGGACGAAAAACAAAGACAAACAAACGACAAAACGGATCAGAATGAAGAAAGGACTGTGAACGACAAGCAATCAAGCCTCGAAAAGTCATTCAAGTCAACGAAATGTTCAACTGTAAACTCAAGTACCGCGGCCCAGTCAAGAAATGTATGAGTTTAGGGACTAAAAAATTGTAAATCCCTAAACTTATATGTAAAGAAGAAAAGAGACAAAGGAAAAGACAAGGGCTGCTTTTGGCTGAATATCAAAGTAAACACGGAGGGGGGCAAAATGCAACTCTCCTTTGTAATAACAGGACGTGTTGAAACAGAAACCACACTCTTGGGGATTAAATTTCAAGTCCAACGTTATTTACTTCACGGCCCTGGCTGCAAATGAAAATCTAACTGGAGTGGCTTATATGCCCATGCCAATTATTGATCCACATCACCTCATTAATGCACCTAAAAGCACCCATACTGATACCCAAAAAACATACCAAATTACCAAACACACATAACTAATCCCAATCCTAATTCCCCCACCCTATACTTCTCATCACCCCCCTACCCTTCCCAATCTTCCTCAATTCCTATATCCCACCCCCCCCCCCAAAACATATACACCCTCCCCCCTATCCTCTCCCCCTCCTCCTCTACTATCAAAAAAAACAACACTAAATTACCCTCATTTCCCCTAACTAAAAACTAATTTAAGAAACATATAAAACTTAAACTAAAAACTTAAAACCCCTAAAAAAAAACTAACCAATAAAACACACACCAAAAAATATACAAATAAAAATAAACATCCCATATCTAATCTACAATATAACAACACAACAACCCAAAAAACCAAAAACAAACCAAATAACACAAAACCCCTCCCCAACCCACCCCCACCCACACCCAACAACATTTTCAAATACATACTTCTGTCTAACAGAGTCCACTTATTACCCTCAATCCACCTGATATCTGGATGGTGATATTACCTCATTGGCTCGCATGAACCACTGGAGAGTCACTGTGTAAGTTCAATCTTTCATACGATAAGAATTCTCGTATACTCCATTGTCATCTATATAAATTTCCTATTTATTCTCAACTTTAACAAACTAAACCTAAAAAATATCCTTACTTACCAAAAAACCCCAAAATAAACCATCTCTACAACAAAAAAAACTAAAATAAAAAAAATAAAACTATTCAACAACAACAATCAAACCCCACAATACCAAAAAACACAAACCCCCCCTACCACTATACATTAGTATAATCAATAAAACATCATCAATTCTAAACTAAACTTATATACAAAACTCCTATCATCTTCTCAGAGAGAGATACTGCCCGATCTCGTAGAAAGATACACTCTCTCATATAAAATAATATATGGTATCATTCACCAACATATCATTCAGTCTTAATCTCATATCTCTCAACGCCACACAAAAAATACTCAACAATTTATATTATCTATCTCCTACCAACTCAAACTAAACTAAAACCCACAACACCAAACACACCAAAACCCCAAACCAAAAAACAAACAACCCCACCCACCCACCAACACCCCCAACCCCACACCCCACCCCCCCCCCCACAACCCCAACCCCCAACACACAACTCACACAACAAACTCACAACATACAAAACACCACACAACAATCATACACACTCCATATCCATACTCTCACCTCTACATATCAATAACACCCAACACAAACCAGATCACCCAACCCCCCTCACTCTCCACTCCCTCAAAACCACCCCCCCCCCCCACCACCCAAACCCCCCCCAACCATCCACCCACCAACCCAACCCAACCCCACCCCTATATAAACCACACACTACACTCACACACACACACTCACACACACACACACAAAAACCCCAACAACACAAAACCTCCCCCCACACAACACCCACACACACCTCCTACTTACATAACCCCTATTAAAAATTCATTCTTAATATTACTAACTCCATAAATTCCATCAATTACTTACTCATACACCTTCACACAAACACAAAAAACAATTACACCCCAACACACACTCTAACCCAACCAACCCCCCCCCCCCACCACCAACAACAACCCTCCAACCCAAACTCACTTCACTCTCCCATTATCTCATCTCTATCTACCACACCTTCACACACCCCCCACCCCCCGCAAACCACACAAAACCACAACACCCACACATCACACTCACCACTCTCCAAACACCCAAAACATATACACCAAACCTCACTCACCCCCACCCCAACCCACCCCACCCCCACCCAATATCCCCCAATCACACTCACTAGAAAACCAAACCCCCACGTCACCCCCACCCAACCCAAAAACTATCTATATCATTATATATCACACATTATAATTACACCAAACCCATTCACACCTCACCTCCCACACTCCACTTAACACCCACCCACCCACCCCCACCACAAACAAACCCCCCTCCACCCCACTCCCACAAACTCCCACCCCTCACTCACACACCCCCCCACAACACTCACTCACCTCACTAAACAACCAAATCACCCATAAAACTCAGCCTCACATATCCCACCCCATTAAAAACCAATACCCTTACTATCAAAACAACCATTAGACATCAAAATATAAAAACAAAAACCACTCAATATATACAATATCACTAATCTACACAAATCAATAATCCTAAAACAAACATACACTACAATATATCACCCCCACAACCAAACCCCCTCCACCCACAAAACCCCCCCAAGACACCCCAAACACCCCCCCCCAACCACCCCCCAACCCACTACACTCACACACACTCAACCACACCCACAAACACTCTCCTCACAAAAAAACTTATCATTCACACCAAAACAAACCCCAAAACACAAAACTACCCACAAACACTCATCTCTATATACCCCACTAATCCAAACAAACCCACATAACCCCACATCAACATCATCACCCTACACACTCACACACTCTACTACCACAACAACAAAAACAATCCCCAACACAAAAAAAAAAAAATACACTAAACACTTCCCCAAACCCCAAAATATTTCACCACAAAAACCCAAAAAAAAACCCTCCTTTTTCCACTTAAAAATATAATTCACCTAAAAAATTTACCTCCATACCAACTCACACTCACACTATTAACTTCTCTACACCACAAAAACCACTCTCACACCCCACACTCACCCTCAACACTACACAATCTCACTCACACCCCACCACCCATCACACATTTATAGTTGCGACTAAAGAAAATTACCAAGAGTATCCAAATACACAAGATGTGTGTGTCCCCGTGAGTGTCGAGAGTGTATCTACACTCATAAAAACTCAACCAACTACCAAATAATTAAAAAACCTAAAAAACAAATAACAACTAACCCCAACTCACAATATCTCATCTATCATTTATTAATTCCTTATTATCTCCATACTTCTAGTCTACAATAGTTTAACGCTCTCTTTCTTTCAATTTATATATCTGAAAAACTATTTCCTCATCTGGCTTGTTACATACACCTCCACCATCCACTACCATTTCACCCTATTTAGCTCTATCTCTACTCTATCTCATAGTCTTCTGCCCCTCTTAGATATCACCTCTCTCGATAGATGACTCATAAAAACTCAACACTAAAAAAACACAAAACAAACAAAACACACAAAAATAGTGAGTCTACAAAACCCGTCAACACCCAAAATAACAACATAACCCAACTCCAACCCACAACAGTCAATTTCAACATCTCCTCCCAACCTACCACTAATCTACATACTTACTCTTCTCATTCACACACGTTACTCAATACATCTCTCTCTACAACATACCAAAAACTTCCCACAACTTAAAACAAAATAACCCATATCCACCTACTCACTACGACGATCCAACAATCACTCCCAACAAATCACCTTAATCCAAACACCTCTAGATAGATAGACGAATAATATTACACTCTACACACATCATATAAATATACTGTTGAATTAAATATAAATTCTGCTCTACACTTACACTACACACCCCAACAACACTAAACACAAAACAATCTCAACCCATAACCACCCACAATAATAGTATCCCTCTCACCAACCCGTATCTCACGCTCACTCTGTTGACTCTCTTACGAGTCTAGTCATTCAATATATAGTATGAGTATGACCAGCACTCTATACTCACTCTTATCACCCCCAACTCCCCCATCCCCACCACATATCAAATCATCCTCCCCTTCAAAAAATACCACCAAAACCAAATCTCACACCTCAACATCCATAACAAACAATACATTACAACCATTCTAATTACAAAACAAATAGAAAACTCTACCCACACAAAAACACACAAAAACACACCTAATAATAATATCTATCTCATAAACAAAACACAACCCAACCCACTACAATCCCCTCCAAAAACAACTCCATACAAAACAATCCAATCACAACCCTAAGATCTCACACACCTACCACCATCTTACATACAAAATCATAACCCTCCCAAATATCATATAATAATAAATCAATAATACCATATACCAACAAAAAGTGAGCTCAATGTACTACTGATATGTAGATAGATAGTGAGTATTAATCTGCTACTATCTAATATATACACATTCTCATTAATCACAAATTTCCTCTAAACCGCTCTCTCATCCACAAAAACTATAATCAATTCACATTCTCCTCACACTATTTTCACTCTGACAACTTCACCCCATCAAAAAACATTTAACACCCTCCCACTCAACCCTCAATTCCTCCCAAAACCTTATTATCCCCATTAATCACACTAATCCCCTAAAAAATACTAAAAATGTATGGAGCGTTCTGTGAGGAAACTAGAAAACTCCATATTGATAGTATGTGTAAACATTCCTATAATCAACTATCAACTCTCTCGGCCTCAAATCACAAAACCACTCCCTTCATATTATATCGACTGGTGATATCCTTTTTCAACATAATGTACTCTATCTCTCTGAGCGCTCTCATCACTCTCAATCACCTAGCTTAACTTGTTCTAATGAGTATTGCCCACTCAAAGAGTTTTCAACCATTGATGAATTTTGTACTTGGATTGCCACCGTGGACAAGGACCATGTGGGGGTGGGTTTTATGAGAGTGAAGGGTTTGGAGGTATGTGGGGGAGTCAACGATGGATGAGAGGGACAGGATGTGGGGTTATGAGCTTTGGCGGGAAAACTTATAGAAGATTAATTAAGAAATTTTGTTTCTTTTCTTACTATATATATATATATAATAAATAATAAAATATATAATAGTAGAAAAACTAAAAATCAACAATCAATGATGCCAGGAGCAGTATAAACTATTCCCGGGTCGTTAATTCCCCAACGAGGCTGTTTTGGAAGATCGGTACAGTCGAAGATTTGAGTTTGAAGGAAGGAATTGAATTGAGAGGGTGGAAAAGTCAAATTAAACAATAACGAATAAAAACGTTTAAGAAAATCCTAAAAATTACTAAATTAAGCTGAAAAACGGGAGCACGAATCCCGAACAAAGGGGGAAAAACCTAAAATCTTTAAAAATAACCCTACGAAGAAATTTTCACTTCTAAACTACTCTACGGGACAAATAACGAAGAATGAAAAAGACTAGACCGAAAACGGAGTTCGTTTGACCCAAAAACGAGTCAACACAAAAACCGTACCCGGACCGTTCTTTAAAAAGTGAAAAATTGTAAAAATGACCCTACGAAAAGTTTTATATTTTTCCTACAAACTATATAACAAAATAAAATTTTCTAAAAAAGAAAATTATTTTTTTGATAATTTTTGTATTTTTTATGAATTTTTAAAAGTTTTAACTAAATTAAATTATAAAAAATAGTAAATGATTACGAAAAATTCTGAAAATTTTACACAAAATACTTTACACTAGTACAATCCTAAGAAAAATAAGAAACAAAAAGCAGTTTACTAAATAAGCCCGTAAATAAGCTTATACAGCTTTTAAGCTTATAAGCCGAAAACTTGTATAAAGGATAAGGCCCTTGGGACTATGACAGAAAAGTCCCAAGGGCGCAGCGGTGAGAGTGTGTATAAAAGAGGGATCGTATCGAGAGGTCCTGGGTTCGAGTCTTGCTCACCCGGACCTCTTGTCTTTCCCTCTTTTTTTTTTTTTGAAAACTTCAAAAAGCAAAGTTGTTAAGCTCGTGGGGCTTAACAACTTTGTCAACTACGACTTTTTGTGATAAGCACTTGATAAGCTTAAAAATAAGCTTGAATGTGACAGAATAGCTTATTGGGCTTAAAAGGCTAAAT
>BQNB010107331.1:0-15781 GCA_026074375.1 Tanacetum coccineum | reverse complement strand
CAATGGCAACTTGAATTGTTTTTGGGTTATATAAGTAGTAGTATATTTATAATATATTAATTATTTATTCACCTATAAAAAAGGCAAGCTGTCAGCCTCCAATGAGAATCACAAGGAACAATCAACCTTTGAACTATAAAAGACTTAAGATGCTAGAGTTCACTAAATGACTGGAACTTCATAGCTTGACATCTAAAAGACAAAATGCTACCAATGATCAGCTATTGAAGAACCTAAAGACCAAGTTAAAGTGGGTGGCATCCATGATTGATAAACTTGGCTTACTTCTACCTTTCCAACTAACTAATTCAGAACTCCCACCCGCTAAAAGAAAAAGGAAAAGAAAAGTTAAAGTGATGAAAGAAGTGTTTTTCAAGGAAGACATTATAGTTGATGGGATGCACATGAACTTGACTCCTCCTGAAGGTGTGATTGGAGAAGCTAGGTAAGAAATAAAGGAGCGTGAAGTTGGGATCTTTTTGTACAATGGTTATTTTGATCTGGTCTTTCAAAGAAGAAGTGAATATCATCTGACAAGTACTACTCAACTGATCAGGATCCAAAACTTGATCAACATTGACTCTAAATATGCCCAGCAAGTCTATGATGAGCTGATCTATAAGATTGAGTCTATGCCTGGTTTTATAGAAGCTAGGAATATTGTAGCAAAGAATCTAGATGGTTTAGACTGAAATGTAATGTATAAATGAATGAATTCTTTTGTCAAATTCCTTGTTAATTATGTGTAAGAAGAAGTTGTGTACTCACTTACAAGTATTTTACTTAGCATAATTTATATTCAAATAGGGGGAGATTATTGGGCCAATTGAGTGCCCAATTGTCTCTGCCTAGATTTAAACAAAAATTAGGCTAAGTGTTGAAGACTCTCTGATGAACATCAGCGAGCAATGAAAGGACTTGCTGAAGCACAACTTCAATAAGCAACCTCAGACGTAATAAAGTCAAAGACATTGTCAAAGAAGTCGAAGATTACTTGAAGACATACTCGTCAGCTGAGATGGATATCAACTGGTATGTAGATAAAATACGCTGAAGGTTTTAAGGAGAGTTAGGGGTGGCAATACCCTGATGATCTTATTACCCTTTGAGGAAGAACAAGTTGAGCTTAAAGTGTTCTCTGTTGTATTGGCGGGAAACTCAATATCACCTAAAGGCGCGACAAAAGATGATTTGAGTTGTCTGTACCAAGTACGAAGTTGATAAAAGTAGTGAACACTTGGCAGATTGCTCAGTAAAGTATGGGTGGGTAGTTTCCAAGATTCGACGTGCATTAAATGCCTCGTACGTCCTCCACTAGAATCTTGACACGTTGCAACTACCCCGACTAAGGACGCAACATCCGGTATTATATAATATAGAAATTTGTAAGGAGTAAATGTTATCGTTTTCATTGTTGTATTTATCATAGGCATTCACTCCTTTGTAGAACTTACAAGGTAGACCTCTGATCCACTCAGTTGGTCTATATAAGTTTGCTTGTAAACTTGATACTCTATCAAGTTTACTTGTTCAAAGGGTAATCTTACATTATCATTTAACTTGTGCGATTCATAGCACATTGTAATACTTTGATTCTTATCAATAAAGCATTACACGATTGAAAAGTTATTACTTGTGTTATTTGATTATTGTGATAAGTGTTACGTTCCATAATAGACATTGAATTGGGACTTTAAATTGGTATCAAAGCAGTGTTGATTTTAAAACATTTTAGAAACTGCTATTTGTTTTAAACAAATCAAGATCTAATCACTCTTCCGGAATCTTTTTATCATTGATTTGCCTAGTAGTATTTTATACGTATACTATCAGTCGAACCAGTTACTAATTAATTACAATACTTACTACTAATTAATAAATAGGGGCATTATAGTACATCTCATTCAAAAATGCTACTGTAATTCAATATTCTCAAAGCTCGTATGAAGAGCATTTGAAAAAATAGCATTTTGACCGAATTATAAATGCTAAATGCTTTTTACCAAACAAGCTTATAAATATAAGTAATGCTAAATTCTCTCGCAATATCTTCTTAATTATATTTCAACTCACTTCAAATTATAACATATGTAATACACTAATTCTCTTATTTAATTTAATTATAATTGATCAATCCAAGTAGGAAAGTATATCATTTTTCTTTAAATATAAACGATAAGAGCTTACGGTATCATAACGCCATGGTCGGCGTTATGATGACATGGCACCCGAGTTATTGGCGTTATGATACCGCCCTTCCACATTTTGTAATGGCGTTAAGCCTGAAGTTGAGCCACCAACGTGATATGCAACATGGATTTCTCTTTTTTATTTTTTTGCTTTTTAAATGTGTTTTTGGTGTGTATGTGTTAATTGTGTGTGTGTTTTTCAGTGTGTGTAATGTGTGCGCGTGTGTTTTTACAGCTTCTAAGGAAGAAGGAGGTGATAATTATTGTTTTTTTTAAGGTTTAATTTTATACCCTTTGAGTTTTAAAAGTTTTGACTTTATACTCTTTAAGTTTTAAAAATATTTTTGTATGAGTTAAAAATATGTTGCGTGTTTTTTTGTTGTTTTTTATTTATATTTTTAGTTTTATAAAATTTGCATTTTATTTAATAAATGAAAGTATATTTTGTTTAAATAAATGGAAAAGAAAAAAAGAGTGTCCCAAAAAGTGGTGTTATAATTGCATCCGTTAGCAGTAAGCAAAATCTTTGTCAAAATCTTTTTAGAAAAACAAAAAGTGTTAAAATATGTTGGCGTAGTCGTTTTATGTTAAGTTTGACGAAATATAGCAGTATCAGTTAGCAGTAAGCAGTAACAGTTAGCAATAAGCAGTAAACAGCTACAGTAAGTTGTAGTTATTTGTTATATAAAGCCGTTTGGTTGCATAGCATTAGTTGTAACTATAAATGGTTAAATGACGTAAATATACATATAAACAGAAAATAAAATAAGGGTTAATAGACAAAGAAGTTACTATACTTTCCCAAAAAGTTCGCCTAAGTTACTCAACTTTTATTTTGTTCACTTAGGTTACTGAACTTTTGATAAACATACACCCCCATAATTTCAATGTTAATCTGAGCAACCTGGACGTATATTTTTAGGTTAGTTAAGTAACATAAATGTCATGTTTTTACAAGTTCAATGATGTTTACGTATATTTTTGCAAGTTGAGTAACCCCAAATGTCATGTTTCATAAGTTTAGTAACCTAAGTAAACAAAATGAAAGTTTAGTAACTTAGACGAACTTTTTGGGAAAGTATAGTAACTTCTTTGTATAATAACCTATAAAATAAAGACGCAACATAAAAGTAATAAAGTTAATGTTTTAACATAACCATTATTTATGCGTGCAACCTTATATAAACATTATGTATCTAACTGACTAATATTAATACATCAACAACGTAGTATGTTTCAATAAAATATAAATAAAACATAAGGTATACTTATATATTTCTTCATCGAAAATAACTACACAAGTTTAAGAAATAAAATGAAGACACAACATTTTGACAAGGCAATCAAAGTCTTTATCAAATTCTTTTTTTTAGAACGATAATTTTTTTCACAACTATCTCACGATATATTTCACATATGCCTTCAGCGAGGCTTGAACCCACAACGAGGTTGATGGGAAACTCACATACCAAAGGATACCCTTGGTGGCCACTAAGCTAGCCCAGTTGGTTACTAATTAATAACAATACTTACTACTAATTAATAAATAGGGGCATTATAGTACATCTCATTCAAAAATGCTACTGTAATTCAATATTCTCAAAGCTCGTATGAAGAGCATTTGAAAAAATAGCATTTTGACCGAATTGTAAATGCTAAATGCTTTTTACCAAACAAGCTTATAAATATAAGTAACGAGGCTAGACGACACCCGTGCATTGCACCGGGCTGAGTCTGTGGGAAAAATTTGATTGTTACACTCTTTTTATATTTCTTACGATTTCAACTTCATATAAATTGTATTAAAGTTATGTAAGAGTTGTACAATATTGAATGACAAACAAAACGTGTGTAAATCCTACTCCACTTTGTAAGTCGAACCCGATTTTGTAAGTCGAACATGTATCTTCCATATATCCCGTACCAAAGAAACAAAAAACACATACTGTTCACACACAAATTAAAGTTCAAAAAATCATTCATTTATGACACATTTCACAAATATATCATGTTGGGTAAAGTATTTCAAGCCCAACCGGTAGTGCTAATCGACGAACACATGCATTCACATGAACAAACTCCTTTAAATTCCTTCAACTATAATTTATAAAATCACCTTCTCACATTGTGGCATTAAACTTTTACCCGTGTGTTGCACTGAGCTTGTTTTGGGAAAAAATCGAACTTATGCGGGCCTGTCTAGTTTCTATAGTGATTTTTATTTTCTTTTTTGCGTCTCTTGTGTTTCTGACTCAGCTCGCTGAGGAGTTTTACCGGGAACATAAGGAAGTAAAAAAAGCAAATCATTCTTGAAATGGACATAAAAATGCATATATAAAATAATCTTTTAATGAGAAAAAATGTCTTGCTTGGCAGATACTGGTAGCTTTTTCTTTCTAATCCTTATGATTAGTTTGAAGTGCTTAGGATCAGAATCTCAAACCACTTACTTTGTACTTGCAAATCAATTTTGGGAGGTGCTAATTCAATGAGTCTGGAGAGAATTATATGTTTATTTTGTTTTTGCACATTTCAAAAAGTGTTTCAACAATCCAACGCTAAAAAACAAACAACCACCTATCTCTAGGTGGAGCAACAACATATCAAGAACAAGAAACATGTTGTTTTTAATTTTAATCAAGAAACAAATTAATAAGCCCGAAATATATCTAAACTTAAAACTTGCACTCTTGCAGAGTATTCATCTTGCTAGTCTTCAATAACTTTAGCTCCAAGTTTTTCCCATCTGTGACAACTTAGCTCTATGCATAAATACATATGTCCAGTATTTCTTGCATTCTAGGATTCCTTGTGTTGTTGGTTGATTCTTTAACCACCAAACCGGAATGGTTTTATGATTCCAAAACATGTATTGAATCGCAAAAACAAAAAAATGCACATTGGATAATAAACAATGTCATTGAAGACACAGTTAAATAAAGATAAGTTACATAGAAAAATGAATTGTACTATTTGTGGTTGTAGAACTGGTGCTTTATTACGGGGGGGGGGGGGGGGGGGGGGGGGGGGGGGGGGGGGGGGGGAGAGAACAGGATTACAAGATCTTCCTCCTTGGTCGAGATAGTTACCGAGTGAAAAATCTCACTCGTCGATTTGCTCTTGGGTCGAGGAGTTACGGTGAAAATTGTACTATTTGTAGTTAGATACATGACAATATCGTGTAGGGCAGTTTACTATTTGTTTGCAGTTTAAAAAATAACACGTCCTGCACTTCTTCAAACATCTTGTATCTAACTCATTAGATAACCACAAAGGTTAGGTGCATGCAGAAATGCCTACACATACATGGTGGGGCAGGACATTAATAAAACAAATATGAGACAACAATTAAAAAATAAATACCTTAGAAATATTATGTAGAATGGAACTGTCCGATATTGACAAATCAGAAAGAAACGACGTTCATGTCACAAGTTTTTGGTCCGACAAACTACTGTAAATAAAGATTTACTTTTTATAGGGTCGTTTGGCATTGCTTTTTAAAATTGTATATGTATAACCATGCCGTTGCAAGACACTAACAAAGTTAGTCCCATCGTTAAAACGGTACAGGTCATGCACGCTGCAGCACTAACTTGATGATTTATTGTTCGAGGGCTAATTCCGGCAGTGATGTAGGTATTAGTCATTTATTGTATCCTGCGCTATAACAAATTAATAAAGTAAAGACATGCGTACATTACTACTTTAGGGGTGTTTGGCATTGCTTTTTAAGCGTTATGTAGGCTTATGGTTTTCTCTGGATGTAATCATATCCCCACTTGTATTAGTTTGCACAATTTCTAATCTATTTGTCAACCTTACAGTATTAAGACACTAAATGAATGTACCAGGTCATTGGATAACTCATAACATTACAATATAACTAAAACAATATGACCCACATTATAACAAGGTAGTAGTATTGACTTTAAAATACAATAAACGATTAATTTAAGAACCCCTGATCGATCTAGTTTTAAGAAGCCGTAAAACGGTGGTGACTCTTCAAAACAACTAATTGCGCTGTTTTTTTTGCTAATTGGTTTCTATCACTGATCTGCGGTTTTATCAATAGTCGTGACAGTCTCGAGCAACTTCTTTTCCTTGTCGTACGGTAATATGTACAAAACAATTATTCCAAAATGGTATCTTTTGATTAGTTATCTTATCTATGGTTGACAGTGTCGTACTATAAAAGCAAATGGTATGTTTATCAAGTTTAAAAACTGATAATAAAAAAACACAGCATACTCGAGTAAAACATGCACATCTATATTAGATGAAAAACTAAAAAGCATTAAACATAGAGTGACAAATGGGTAAGGTCTGATTGGTTTAGGTAGTGGTTCAATATAGTTTTTGGTCGAGTGATTGAAACAGTCCAATGGTGTCAAGTTAGGCTGATTGAAATTGCACTTGTCTCAACATTTTCAAAATTAAATTCCTTTGATGGTTCATTATTTGTTTTTGAAAGATTGGGTAACTTCAAGCCCATTTGACTGTTTTCTATTAAAGTTGTTACTAGTAAAAGTCTGGTATATACACAACGGCCAACATGTGGCCGATTTAATATATATATAAGATGTTACGATGCTAAGGTTAAACGTGCAGATATCAATACCACCTTACGTCCAGCCTAATGCAATGTCTACCCTCAACTTTTAGATATGAAATAGTTATCTTACTACCACCTTACCGTGGAATGCCGGGCATAGCTACAGCCACATGCCAGAGCTCAGGTCGCCATGTCATCACCACCAAATATTTGCTATAGCTATGAAACAACTAATGCAACATGCCACACAGATCCTTATTCTTAACCAGCCCAAACCAATAGAGATCATAAATTAATAAAAGAAGGAACAAACACATTGACAACAAACCTGCGTAAACTATTAATGGTCTCAAGATAAAGTGTGAAACTAAAATCCTTGGAAGTCGAAACTATTTTTTCCTATATTTTAAATTCCTACTTTAAAACCATAAGCAGTTTCCAAAAATAGGCAATCCAAACACTCGTAATAGAAACATAACCAAAAGCTAAACACCAAAAAATTAACTGTAATTGAATCAACTGTAACTAAAGAAACATACATTATTGATTCTCCAAGTTAATTAACCGTAAACCCCAAAAATTAAACACTAATTCCTACTTGATATGACCATAATTGAACCAAAAACCCATAATGAATATATAATCCCTATTTCATAAAAGAGAGAGAACTTACATCAAACACATCCCCCCTAAAAACATTTTTGACTCAGGTTCACGAATACGGTAACACTACCCAGAATCTGCAAAAAAATATCAACAAAAAGAAACAAAATTCAAATTATACCAAGCCACATCAAAACAAATCAAACGAAAAAAACACCTAAATTTCGTGTTAATCTAATTTTCAATTGAAACCCTTGTAAAATCAAGATAAATATTAAAAAAAAATTAAAAAAAAACTTACATGAATCTCTTCCCTGATTGATAAAGCCGACGTGTGTGTTTTTATTTTGGCAGTAGAAAGACTATATTGAGAGAGCCGACATTAATTGGAAGACTTTTGGTTTTCTTCTAACCGGCAGCTCTTTAATTTGCTTTGGGGTTTTAACTGGTTTGTAACTCCCACTGTTCATATCCTCTTGTTATTACAGCAGGCCAATTAACCAAGGTTAGATAATGAAAACGCAAATTAGGCCTAGAAACTTGAATTCAACATCATTAATACCCACATTGAATGTGGAAACTGTATTTTATAGTATATAAGATGCTAAATTCTCCCGCAATATCTTCTTAATTATATTTCAACCCACTTCAAATTATAACATATGTAATACACTAATTCTTTTATTTAAATTTTTTTTGAACGACAAATTAATAAGAACCTAGCAAGATGCTAGAAAGAAATTACAAAGAGATTAAGTCCGGGTTTTTCAACCAACTATCCCAAGAAAAAGAGCTATTACATCTACTAACGCACCAATCAAAAGCACGGGAAACAGTATCATCGAAAAGCACAGAACGTCTCGGAGGGGTCTCGGCGAAGATAGACTGGTTCCTAAACCTCCAAATATGCCACCAAGCTACATAGAACACTCCTTCTAAGATAAGCTTAAGCTTACACGGCAAACGAATGCCGGAGAACCCCCCCCCCCCCCCCCCCCCCCCCCACCCCCCCCCCCCCCCACCCCCCCCCCCCCCCCCCCCCCCCCCCCCCCCCCCACCCCCCCCCCCCCCCCCCCCCCCCCCCCCCCCTAAAATCCCATCGAAAAAGCCGATCATATCATTCGGAACAAGATTCCCTACCACGGCAAATCATAAGGAAACAAGCTTAGACAATCCACATTGGAATAAGAAATGGGAAGCATCCTCTGGAACCGAACCACAAATTGGACAAAGAAGAGAATCTAAAACAACCCCACGATTAGCAAGATTAGATCTAGTAGGAAGACGATCAAGACGAGCACGCCATATGAAGATATTGATCTTGATCTATAATTGATCAATCCAAGTAGGAAAGTATATCATTTTTCTTTAAATATAAACGATAAGAGCTTACGGTATCATAACGCCATGGTCGGCGTTATGATGACATGACACCCTCGTTATCGGCGTTATGATACCGCCCTTCCACATTTTGTAACGGCGTTAAGCCTGAAGTTGAGCCACCAACGTGATATGCGATATGAATTTCTCTTTTTTATTTTTTTGCTTTTTAAATGTGTTTTTGGTGTGTATGTGTTAATTGTGTGTATGTTTTTCAGTGTGTGTAATGTGTGCGCGTGTGTTTTTACAGCTTCTAAGGAAGAAGGAGGTGATAAATATTGTTTTTTTAAGGTTTAAATTTATACCCTTTGAGTTTTAAAAGTTTTAACTTTATACTCTTTAAGTTTTAAAAATATTTTTGTATGAGTTAAAAATATGTTGCGTGTTTTTTTGTTTTTGTTTTTTATTTATATTTTTAGTTTTATAAAATTTGCATTTTATTTAATAAATGAAAGTATATTTTGTTTAAATAAATGGAAAAGAAAAAAGAGTGTCCCAAAAAGTGGTGTGGAAGATGGGCAGCCGTTTTTTTAGTTATTGATGTTAATATATTATAAGTGAGGGTGAAACTGGTGTTTATGAACATCTTAGCCTACTACGGGTCCGTTTGGTTACCGGGGTTCAACCCTTAGAAAAATGAATTTAAGCTTCAATAAATTTGTGGTTGTTGAAAAAAGAGATACAATGGGCCCACATTAAACCCAAAAATCTGTCACTCTTGCAAAGGAGGGTGTGTAGTGGGGGATTTAAAAAAAATACTTTTGACATTTTGACTTGGTGACATGGAGTGTTTATGTCCACTTAACTCTTTGACTTTATAACAAATAATAATATTGTAATATTTTATCATATTTTTTATATGTGTTTATTTAATCTTTATTCATTTAATTCAAAACTTATACTGAATTTAAATTCAAATTCAAATTTAAATTCAAATCCAAATTTTAATCCTAAACCTAATTACAAACCAACGGGCCATAAATGTTTAATGCACTAAATACTTATTAAATAATGCTCTAAAATTACACATCTTTCTATAGAGTTACTATTTTACCCAGCTGGCAAGTCTTGTAAGGTGAAAAAGACAGTTGTCCTTCAAATTCTACAAACATACAATTATTGGGGGACTCGACCAAAAAAAAATGTGGGTCACATTAATTGTTTTTGACTCGACCCAAAAAAAAGTAGGTGACATTAATAATTGTTTTGACCCGCATAGGCAATGTGAGTGACATTAATTGTTTTGACCCGCATAGGCATTAAATAGTCGGGTCGATCCGATCCGCCCCAGACGCATTTAATGCTTCGGGTCGGCCCGACCCCGTCCGATCCGACCAGGTTCATTTTTTTTCGGTATTTACGAAATAGCCCCTCGAGTATTTACGAAATACTCCATCGCATTATGTGTCATATTACGATTTTTATCTTATTGCAACCACAACGAAAATCACCGCCGGATCCACTCGCGCTAACAAAAAACGATGCTCGCTAACCATCCCGCAGTGAAGCGCGGGCAAGCGTACTCGCTAAACTATACAAAAATCGGAGAACCCGGTCGCAAGAATTTATTGCACCCTGGTCGGCCCGACCCGACCCGCCGGAGTCCGCTTGACCCGCCTGAAGCCAGCCGCCGGAACCCGCCAGAAACCGCCGGCCGACCAGTTTTTTTTTTTTTTTTTTTCTTAAAAAATTTTTAAATAATTTTTTTTATTCTTTTTCCCAAATACCCTCTCACACTGTTGGAGTCATCGGTCTATTTTTTTATGAATAAAACTTTAAGTTTCCTCAAACCTCACGCTTCGCTAACCGTCACGCAGCTGAGCGCGGGTACAACTACTTGTCGGAGTAAATTTAACAAATCCCGGGTAATAAATAACCACCCATCGCTTTACACCCTTTTTAATATTCCATTTCAAAAAAATCCCAAAATATTTGGTAACAACACCTAACTCAGTTGGGGTTTGTATTTGCTTGTTTTTTCATCTTTCTAAAGGTAAATCTAAGGAACCCATCTTCAGTTTTAGTTTAATATTATCTTCTAACCGATCTGAATTCTGTATTTTTTGTTTTTTTTATAAAATCTTGAATTATAATATTTATTGTTTGAATAGTGGTTATGGATAATAATAATAACCGGAGAGATGAAGATGTGACAAGAACAACAACACGGGCTTATTGCTACAAGAAGCCTCCTCCTGTTGGTATGGTTTTTTTTTTATTGAAAATTTCGTCTTTTTTCATTTTGGTTTTTTTTTATTAAATTTAGATTGTGAGATGAAAAAAGGTCCAATACCAAAATAATTGTCTTTTGAAAAAAAGATAAAAGAAAAAAAGAAAAAAAGAAAAACTTACCTTCGTCTCAAAATTATTGTCCGATATTCCTGTTTGGGTTGTCCCAAATTAATTGTCTACTTCCACAATAGATTGGGAATTTAGTTCGAGTTTACCATATTACCTTTACTTGAACTGTGTGTTTCTTTTTTTTTGTCTGTGGACAATAATTTTGAGACAGGAGGGAGTAATTCTTAATGCTTTTTCAAAAAATAGGACCCTTTTTTCATCTGAATGACAGAGTTTACCTTAAAATAACTAATTAATGTTTTTTTTTTAAAAATTGTAATAATATTTTCAAGTAAGGGTAATATGGTAAATCTGATCAAACGACAACTAATTTAGGACAACCAATGTGGACAAATATCTTGGCCCGAGGGAACTATTTGGTTGTGTGCATTTTCGAAAATAAAGTGATTGACTGATTGATATATGTTTTCCGAAACTTTACAAAACAATTTTTGACTTTTTGGCCGACTAATCCCCGGGGCTTGACCTTTGGTTTGGGCACTTTAGGGTTTTTTGTGCCATACAATATTCGAACATGAGACCTATCACATTTTAGTGCTAGTCACAAAGCTTTTACCAACTTGGCCACCCTTAATTGGTTATTATGTAGTAGTACATGATCATTAATAGTATGCATGTACGAGGGCTTGTAGCCTAGTAGTATCCATGAGGTGTGAGATGCTCCCTAAGGGTCTAAGTCCTGGACAATTGTGTGATATAGTGTGAGTTTGTAAGTTTGCCATTTTAAAATAAATAAATAAATAAAAATTAAGGGGGTGTTTGTCGTAGTTTAAGTGTGGTTGATATGTTTTATAACTATTAAAAGGCCTTCCTGAGCACTCTTTCTATGCTTTTTCAAGATATGCATTGGTATTATGTTCCTAAAAATTGGATCATCTGCTAAAATGATGTCAGATGGTCCATGCATAGTATACGTTGTGAATATATGCATTGGTATTATGTTCCTAAGAATTGGATCATCTGCTAAAATGATGTCAGATGGTCCATGCAAAGCAAAGTATAACTTTTGGAAACCAGTGTCCTGACTTACATGATTAATGTGAGTTAAAGATATACGCAAGGTTATAAATAGCATGAAGCGTGACGTAGCGGCATAGCCAAGCCTCAAGCTTTAGCGTGAGGCGTTGCGTCATAGCGTTTTTAAGGCGTGACTCAAGGCGGCAAAAAATATTTATAGAGTGGTCAATATTAGTTAGCTACTAGGATTAGAATTGAGTAACGGGGTTACTAAGCCCGAATCTCATACAACCCAAAGCATAAATACTTGTAAATAAGCTCAAATTCATGAAATTTTTTAAAAGCTTCAAAAATTACTAACGCTTATAGCAGAGCTATTAGCGCGCTATATGGCGCCTTATTGCACGCCACGCCTCAAGATGCCGCCTTGGCCTGTTTCGTAACGTGAAGGCCACGCCTCGCGCTATATCGCCGCTATAGCGCGCTATGGCGCCGCTATTTAGAACCCTGGATATACGTGGTATTATTTTTTGTTAGTTTTGGATACTGTTGTCTGTTGGGTTGAACGTCCCTTCCTATAATGTGTTTTGCTACTTAAGCACTTGTAATTGGTCTGAGTTAGTCAACATGTTTATTTTCTAGGTGTCATCAACAACTCGACTGTTTTTGCTTCTTGCGTTTGTTTTCACTTGTTATCTGTTTCAAGTCATTGTTTGACACTAATTCAATAGGCCTAATTCTATTCGTCTTTCATGGCCTTTTTCTGTCTGTATTGGGTGGCACATCGCTTGTATTCGGCTTATCTCACTTGTATATCTATATCTATTTATGACAAGTTGATTCCAGCTTATCTTATTCCATGCTGTCATGTAGCTCCCATGGTGATGAGTTAAGATACAGCCATTGTAAGATCCAGTTATGTGGATTCTTTCATTTCGTATCTGCTTTTTCTCACTAGTTATAGCCTTATAGGTGAACTAGAGCTAAGGAGTTATATGCACAACCAATGGTTAGAGTGGTACCCTGCTTTTTAAATATGAAACATAAACTGCAAGCTTCATATGTATGCTTAACCAGAAAACGTAACCTTTAATTTATAGGGGACTTACACATATGCAAGAAGATAACACATTGGTAGCTTGTAAAGAATTTAGTAACGAATGAATACAAAATGATATTGAAAATAGGACCCTATGATGGTAACATGGTGTATGCTTTAGCGATTGTCATGCAGATTATTGACACTTAGCCAAAACTCCTAGTTCCCTACTATGTCATGTGAATATGCTGCCAAATAAAAGTTTTCATTTTTGAATTGTCTGTGTGTGTGTAATTTTTTATTCAGGGGAAAAGTCATATATATTAAACGTTTACACACATGTGAACCGAAAGATATGGGATTGCCTTAGCATCGCGCACATGAGATTGAAATATCAGAAATTTCCATAATTTGGGCTAGATTATTACCAAGAGTGATTTGAAGATGTGGTAGAGGCATGGGTTAGATGAGCTGGGCTAAAAAACTGACATTATCTACATATGAAATTATCTACTAACAAGCTGAGCCTAATGCCTGACATACACATATTTAACATTCCATCTTGCAACACCCCTCGTTAAGTCGGAGGGTATACAAGCTTAACTCGCTAAATAAGTAAGTAAGATCTTAATTGAAACCCCAAGGAAGAAGTATCATCATAAAAATTTTAACAACCTTTTGCTTCTGAAGAATATCCAAATGAGGGTAGTCCGTTGTCTCCTCTAAGTACTCCTTTCCTTATCAGGAACAAACACAGAAGGATCCTTTCTTCGAAAACAAATCAAGAAGCTGATCCATTCAAAACCTCTCCAAAAAAAATGTTTCATCTTTCTTTGACATTTCAAGCGATGTAGAGAAAGACTTGCTAAACTTGCCAAAGTCTTCTTAAGTTTCCCCTTAATTCTAGACTACTCAAAGTAAAAGCCCCCTTAACTTTACTTTGATTAAGAAAACCCTTAGAACTTTTTAAATGGCCTGAATTATTAGAGTTTACATGCCAACAAACTGCTGCCGACCTATAATTAAATTGCAAAAAGCCAGCTCTGAAATTCTTTTAACTTTCAGAAAGTTCTTAAAATATCACTAGATAACAAGTCCTTACTTAGCTATGGAATTTAGGGTGAGTTCTGATAGACGGCTCAGGTCGGTGTCATTTCGTGTTAGTTAAATGGCAAAAAGCCAGCTCTGAAATTCTTGAACTTACAGACGTTATCAAGACATTGACCTATTGATAATAAGTCCTTACGTAGTTTTGTAAATTCCGGTTGGGTTTTGGTTGACGAGTTGTTTCGTGTTTATTCTTGCTATTGACCCAATTCAAGTTCATGTCAGGTTTGTGTCACGTCAAGAATTAGCAGCCTTAGTCTTAAGATTTCTCTATCCTCTGCCCATCTAAAAATTACCCACAAAAATACTTATTAACTACTAATATTTCTGTCAGTCCTTGAACTTTCTGGTTGTGATCTTGATGGTTGTTCGACGTTCTAAAAGGGATATGTCAAAATGATTTCCTGCAACACACTTCCCATGGAATGGATCTAAGTAAAAGAACAAGGGTTCTCTGTTTGTATGGGAAAAAAAAACCTGATTGTAGATAGAACAGAATCTTTTATGGAAATAATGATTTTTATTCCATAAATTTTAAGGAGAGGCCTTTCTACATTTGATTGAATCACTGAATGTCTTTCTAATTGGCTTTTCAACGTGCATCGTTGATACTCTGAAACGGTAAACGATCTTTTGGACCTCCAACAAGATCAAGATCATGCAAATGTGGTTTTTGAACCGCAACTTCACTGCTAGGTATGCAACTCAATACACATAATGCCGTCTCCTGGTAGTGTATGTCATCTTTGCCACATCTATTATGCGCAGCAGATGTGATGATATGGGACTCCCGTTTTACTTCTCAGCTAAGTTCGATAGCGTAAATTATGTTTAGATCTCAAAGACCTTTACATTTTCTTTATCTTCTACATAGAATAAAACATGATGTGAAGTAGAGTTGCAAGGTTAGGAGAGTGTGCGACTTTAGTTCGTAGGTGCTAAAGGCCAACTATGAAGAGATCAGCATAGTCAACACAAGTAGCCATATTGACCTCAAATGAAAAAAGCTAGCTTTTATAATTAGGAAACATAGCATATCCTGTGTAATTAGGGTGTCTAAAAGTTCTTCTGTAGGTCATCCAGGAGGAATTGTGATCCTATTCTGTTGTGCATCAATATGGAAATTTCAGAAAGCACTGTTCTTAGTGTCGAATCCCTCAAGTTATTTTGTCCCTAAAGGGGGTGGAGTGGAAGCGACAATTTTGTCCCATTTACTTGCGAGAAGTTTAGTTTTGCTTTATATCGAACTGGTCGAATGGGTCAAATTAAAAAAAAAAATAGCTAAATAGAAACCGGGTCAACTGGGTAGAGAAGTCAACCAAAGTATCTTGTTAATGATAAAACCTGCTAAGACTCTTTATTAGTAAAATAATATAGCCTATTATTCTATTAAGACATGTTTTTAATCGTTATTAACACATGAATCCATTACCAGAAATGATTAATAAGTTGGACACAAAGTGTTTTGTGTCCACTCAATTCGACCTGACATGTTTTGACGCAGTGATCAACGTCCCAACCCGCCCATTTTGGTGCGTGCATTACATTTACAGATCCTTATTATCTCACCAGCTTTCACATGATAGC
>BQNB010107330.1:0-20136 GCA_026074375.1 Tanacetum coccineum | reverse complement strand
AATTTAGGTTTTTGAGCGTTTTCAGGTCCGTTTGGGGTATAAAAATTCTAGCGAATAATACGGTAACTAGTATATATTAATCAGGCGCGTTAGAAACGTTCTAGAAACAATATTAGGGAAGCGTTAGGAGTTACTAAAAATGGAAAGTTAATAATAGGCGTAAAGTATATATTAGCGGAATAAAAATGGAAACTAGACTTTTAGGGACACTTAGAGCGTTTAGATAAAATATAAACTTAGCGAATATAATTAGACATCGTTGATGTTCGTGATTTCTAAACTTACTAAAAATAGTAAGTTTCAGTTTAAGTGTCGAAACTAAATTAAAAACTCTATATTTTTTTACGAGATCACGTTTTGACTAATAAAACTAAGACACAAACACGTTCGGGTGATATTGACTTTCTAAAAATGGTTTATTCCAACGTTTCGTATCCTTTGCTTGTTCCTAAAGCGCGTCGTATATTTAGGTCACGATTAGGATTCGTTCGTGTACGTTCTTCGTTTGTATTTTATTTCTCTACTCACTGTCATACCTAAGGTGAGTTTATAGCCCCACTTTTACTCATGTTACGTTGTTTTATAAACTTTGGGGTGAGAAACATTGCTTTCTTTTAACTTTAGACATACGTGCTTTACTTAAATGTTTACCTGTTTGGCTAAGTACCTTTAGTTCACTACTGCCACTATCATGAACCGTTAATTATTGTGAGTAAGTGCGAGTGCTATTAATAGATCTATTGGGATTAATAATCCCCGTCCGGGTTTGGTGATTCTTACTTGTATCGGAGAGGCCGATCAAACGGACGTATATCATGTCGGATTTCTAGGTATTTTGAACTAGATACCTAATTGGCAACCTTACTTGGCATTTTATTGCTACCATTCCTATTTAGCTTCAGTGTCATGAGCTTAGTGCAAACGTAAATACCATTCATGTGATATTGTATGTGTTACAATAATTGTACTTTTACGTTTATAAATCTTGTGGTCAATACTTATACTTTATTTAAACCTTTGAGCTCACCAATATTATGTTGACATTTTAAGCATGTTTTCTCAGGTGCTTAACATTTGAAACTCTTTGATGTGCTACATAGGGTCTTCATGCATTTTGGCTTCTTTTCATGGAACACTTATCTATATACCCGTTGTCTTTTGAACTTGTTTTTAAATGCTTCCGCTGTGACATTTAAATACATTTGAATTATTGTAAGACTCTTTTATTTTAATTAAAGCAACGAGGTATTATTTTTAAAACGTCCCTATAGTGGTCGTTCTTTATGCTTTGTGTTTGAGACATTTATGAAGTTACGCCCCCAGTTACCTATTTCGCTGCGATCCATTTTGGGGGTGTGACAAGTTACCTCTAATAAACACTTCCAATTATGCAACGACTTAGATCTACAAGGATACATCATAACAAAGAGGAAAGACGTGCCATGGGTGCATCACCACAGACTCCCCGCCAAGATACGGTTATTCTCAAACATTAAAAGATTTCTTGAAACAACTCATATAATATTGAATGCAAGAATACTCAAACATAAAACCCTTCTACAAAGGAACAATATATACTTGCGAAGAAAACAACAGATTATTGAAAACACAAAAAACGACACCATTTTGCATTGTCAAATGACACTGTTCAAAAAAACACGTAAACTAAACGACAACGCATATATTTTTTTGAGTCAGTGGTCTTTCTTAAATATTACTCGTAAAGATTATTTCCACCAAATAGTTAGAATTATGCAATGGCCTATCACCACAGTAGTCCCACCAAGGTTCGGTTATTCTTAAACTTTGAAAGATTTCCCTCAGACAACTTATATACTACAAATCTATAATCATTGCCTATCGAACGCAAGAATACTTAAACATAAAACCTTTCTACAACCATCACACTAAGAAAATGAATACAAACCAAAAACAGTTGTATCAACAATTCTTAAAAACCACAATGGACATGAAAAAACCCCTAACTAAACATGTTCTTGTTTTTTTTTCAACGGTATTTAAAATACATGCAACAAGTATCACACAATACTAACTAATAAAGCAGGAACGTAATCCTCAAAAAGCATTGCAGGTTCTTGATATAGCCTTAAGCTAATACGTAGCAAAACTTAAATTATATCAAGTATCCTAACGTTTTTTGGAAAAAAAAACCTACATAGGGATTTTGACATCAAAAACCAATCCAGTTTATAAAATGTTCAGCCGATACGACCCGAAGCACTCATGCACAAAATAAACAAACAAAAAAACATAAATAAAAAACATGCATAAATATAATTTCAAACAACAAAGGCCACACCTAAAAGACATAACTTGATTCAAGATAAAAAAAATCCATTTAATAAACAACACGTCCGAAACAATCATTCATATGCGAAAACTGAATCAGCCTTCAACTTTCTACAACATTTTGGTTGAGGTATTACGCTCATTGCAAAAAACGGCTACACTACCGAAATCCACCAAACCAAACCTACATGCGACCAGAATATCATGTTGGCTGTAAAAAAACACGGTCGCACTAACGTCGTCCGATTTCTTGCCACACCAAAACAATGATCCACCGGAGGACCAGGCAAACACGGCCAACCAAACACCGGTGAAAATGAGACCCACAAAAAAACCATGACATCTGGCAAACATCTAATCTTAAACATTACAACAAAAACTCAAAATGGCACCGTTTTTTACAACCATGAAACGAATACCTTATTTATATTGCAAATTACAAAGCGGCTTCTATTTCAACTAAGATATTAGAACAAAAACCCAAAATGACACCGTTTTATACAACAATGAAACGAATGCCTTATGTATATAACAAGTTATAATACGGCTTCTATTTCAGCTCAGATGTTACGTTGGCTGCAAAACCCACTAACATTGATGCTGGCTAACGAAAACGGTTGTTACGCACAGTTAGGCATGCAATTCACCGGATAACCAAATCATCACAGCCAAGGAAGCACCATAATAACTTGATCAACAAAACATCCAAATCACACACGAAAACACTAAAGAACACAGTTTAAAGGCCGGAAAATGGTGAACTACAACATGCAACATTGTTTTTTTTGTTTTTCTCCGATTAATCAGCTCATCATTGTTATTTTGTTGATGACTAGACTTTAATCACAAGACACCCGCGCTACGACACCCTGCTAGTAATATGTAAAACCCACACTAACTTGGATAAAAAAAAATGAAGTAGATCTGTAATATCCGGAAAACCAGAGACCATTTATGTAGTTTACTCTTCATTTAAATAGGGATAAAGGCTATAGAATACCAACGTACTTTCCAAAATTTACCGTAATGAACAACTTACTTTTTTATTATCGATACCACCAACTTACATTCAAATTTTGTTTCAACTTGAACAAAACGTTTGTACCGTTAGTTATTATGTGACAACGTTAGTCCATTTATTTAGCTAACGATCGTTTGAGGAAGTTGCAAAAATTGTCCCTGTGGTTTTCATATATATTTTTTTTCTTTCGAACCATTTTTTTCGGAAAAAAAAATTTTCCGGATTTTTTTTTATCAAAACTTCTTTTTTTTCGAAAATTTTCACACATTTTTTCGAAAAAATTTTATACATTTTTATAAAAAAATTTCGAAATTTTTTTTATACACATAAAAAAATTTCGAAAAAAATTTATGTTGCAAATTTTTTTTCGAAAATTTTTATATAAATTACATAAAAAAATTCGAAAAAAAAAAATTTCATATACATTTTTATAAAAAAATTCGAAAAAAAATTTACACATAAAAAAATTTCGAAAATTTTTTATGCTTCGAATTTTGTTTCGAAAATTTTCACACATTTTTTCAAAAAAATTTATATACATTTATATAAAAAAAATTCGAAAAAAAATTTATACGCAAAAAAAATTTCGAAAATCTTTTTTTTTTCAAATTTTTTTCCGAAAATTTTCACACATTATTTCGAAAATTTTTATATAGATTTTTATAAAAAAAAATGTAAATTTTTTTTATACACATTCAAAGAGGAAGAACATAAGGACTAACATTGCAAGTGATCGTTAGCTAAATGGACTAACGCTGCCACATAATAACTAACGGTACAAACGTCTGGTTCAAGTTGAAACAAAATTTGAATGTAAGTTGGTGATATCGATAATAAAAAGTTAACTTGTTCATTACGATAAAATTTAAAAAGTATGAAATAGTCAACAACAAAACCACTAATTATAACCAGTACCAAAAACCAAGGCTGTCAAGATCGCGATCTCACCTGGGATCGTTTTTGTATTTGCAAGATCGAGATCGTAAGATCCTACCAATTTATCATGTTCTATAAGCAACGGATAAACGAGTCAAACCATTTTTATTTATACTCATCATCAAAGATAAATTTATATAATATCCTTTTGAAAATGTCAAAGTTCAAATTTAAAATACCAACGTATAAGTATAACACAAAAAAGTCAAGTTTCAATAGTCACATTCACGGTATAGCGGAATAAAATTACATAACATGCGCAATAAACGTCTCAAAACAAATTAAATCACTAGTATCACTACAATTAAGCTATCTAAATTAAAACTTAAAGGTTAATAGTTAAAACTATGAAAAGGTAAAAGAAAAAACAACAATTACTTGTAAGAAACTTTTTGTTTCATGTAACTAGAACATGAGAAGAAGAACCCTAATTTGTTTCATGTAATTTCAATTTAAAGAAATTAGATAATTAGGTTTATTGATTAGAAAATATGAAAATGAACCGTCAATACTTGTTACTGAGATCAGCGGACTCGTATTGTTCTTTTTTGGGCCTAAAAAAAGTAATGGGCTCGTAAGTATGTAAGTCAGTAAGTTAGTAACTTGGTAATTTGGTAAACTCGTATCGACACGCGATCTTACGATCTTACGTGCGAGTTTACGATCCTACCTCCTCTGATGAGATCCTACATCGATCCTACACGATTTTATCAGGTGGGCACGTAAGATTGTACGATCTTACGCGTAAACTCGCGAGTTTAACAGCCAGCCAAAAACTATCATCCCGCCCAAACTCATATTCAAAACAAAATCCCTTCAATCCTCTGGTGACGTCACACAACACAATGTCAGTTTCATCAACTTTCAAAGACCTGATCCAACAAATGGAACACACCACAAACCATCGCTTATCTCTTCTCCAGGTAATCAATCAATCACACACACACTTTTTATTACTACTTTATACGTAGTATAATTTATCGATCTAATTAATAACTCGAAATCATTTTATCAGGCCGAAAAAGAGCTCCAGGTTACCAAATCGAAAACCGTAGCTTCGAAGCTATCCGATATCAGATACATTGAACAAAAATGCTTTAATCTGCAACACAAAATCGCCTCGCAACAATTCGTTATTTCTTCTATTAAGTCTCAGCTCGATCGCCTCGAGTCGAATTATCTCCATCAAATACAACAGTTTAGGTTCGTAATTATCGATTTTACGTCTTTTTTTTCTTCATAATTTTGTTTAGTTAAGCTATTACGGCATTTAGCTAAGCAGTTATTTAGGCGAATATTTAGTTAAACAGTTATTTAAGCAATTAGTATTTAGTTATAAAAGCAGTTATTTTAGCAAATTATTTAGTTATAAGCAGTTATATGAGCGGTTATGTTGTTAAGCAGTGATCTAGTTATTAAACAGTTATTTAAGCAATTATTTAGTTATAAAAGCAGTTATTCAAGCAAATTAAGCAGTTATTTAAGCGATTATGTTGTTAAGCAGTAATCTAGTTGATCAGTTATTCAGGCGATTATTTGTAGTTTTATTCACGTTCGTACGTTCAAACTGATCGAATTACGTCTAATTTTTATATTTTTCATTAATTTAGCAGTTATTTAATTAATGATGTTTTGCTGATAGATTTTGGTTGAAATTAGGGCTTTGAAAAGTGAAGTTGAGAATCTAGAGGAGTTAGATAAGGAAAAGGACAAGTATTACACGTTAAAACGTCGTGATGTCGATGAATTTAAAGCTAAAGCCGATACGTTTGTTACGGACTATCAAAAGCGCGTGGAGGAATTGAGGAGTTGTGTGAATGAGGTAGTTTTCAAAGTTGTGTGGTTTGTGGTATTTTTGTTTGTATTGTGTGTTTGGTTAGTAAACAGTGTTATTGATTATTGTGTTAGTTGAACTCGAGTTATATTGGACTGCAACGAAGTGGTGGATGTTCGGATAATGGTTACTTGGCTGCGGCTGAAATGAAGAAGTGTGAACTTGAAGCTGTGAAACAGAGTTTGGATAGAAAGTTGGCGCATAGTTATGAGACGAAGGCGCAGTTGGAAAAGCAGTTAAAGAGTATTCTGATTTCGCAAAAAGAACAGAAGAAACCGTATACCGTGGCTTAAAGGACAGATACCTCTAGAACAAAGTAACAGACAATTGTATGCAAGTTTTTCCTATAAACAGTATCTAATGACTAGAGTTGGAAACTATTTCTCCGAGTATGTAATGATTGGTCATTGATTATGTATCTCCCTCATATTGTGCAGATAAGATTGGAAATCGGCAGTTTAGAACTTCGAAATTGCAGGTCTATGGTAATGCAATCATGCTATTTACACCCATAATGATTTGGTTGTTTCGGAGGAAAATTGAGGTTAATGAATCATAGGGTGATTATGTTATGTTTTTTTTATAATTTAGGATCCGAAAAATGCTGCTACTGCAAATGGTTAACAGATTATCAGTCAAGCTTGATATAACCCGTACACATCTGTTGATATTTGAATAGTACATACAGGTACCCCTCCTCTGTATCATTTCACTAGCATCATATAATAACTGTCTGAGTTTGATCTGTCATTTCATCATTTGTATGATACATTGATGAAGACAAGTGTCTAGTTTGATCTGCATTTTTATTGTGGTGATTTTGCTGATTTTTCTAAAGTCGCATATTTCCTGAAGATAAGTGTCTATTTTGATCTGCACTTTTATTGCGGTGATTTTGCTGGTTTTTCTAAAGTCGCATATTTCCTGAAGATATGTCTCTAGTTTGATCTGCACTTCTATTGTGGTGATTTTGCTGTTTTTACCAAGTCGCATCCATTTTAGAGAATATACCTTTGATTATCCACAACCATGCTAACAAAGGTATCTTCTCTACAATTGGGCTGTACTGTGTATATCACAATAGGGGTCCTTTCCTTTTAGTGACAATCTCTAACTTAACATGTATTAGTATCTCCAGCTTGCCTTGAGCATGTATCAGGTGATACCAAGCCAATTTTCAATATATATGCCTACTTGGTTCATATTATGCAAAACTGTTAAACAGTTCACAAAAATCATTATAAAACACTCTTACTCAAGAGATGTAACATATATAACTTCTTTATGAAGTGTTGTTTAATTTGCAAGCATGAAAAGGATAGATAATACTTTCAATGGAAAGTTCTGGTGTCAGATTGAGGATTAATATGTTGTTAAACAGTAACTCAGCCAAACAATTATATGGATTCACAAACTGTTGAACTAAAGCAAAACCCATATAAAACCAAAATGAAACATAGCTTATATAGCTATGGTCAATGAACCATCATCCTTAGAAAAACAAGGCTGCAAAATTATGGTTCAAACACAAATGTTTCTCAACATGAGCATCAAAGTCTACATGACACCACCATAACCACACAACAAGGCTGAACAAAAATGCACCTATCCGTACTTATTCAATGGATCAGCCACCTTGCCAGACCTAGCATCGGTCCATGCTTTGGCGATTGTCTTCTTCATTTCATCATCACCGTCCTCATACATATTCTGCAGAAGCATCCATGTATTGTTATTACAACATATACAGGAAACCAGTAACAATATTTTAGAGGTCACAAAAAATATATCTTTTTTTAATCGTGGGTTCCAACCTCTTGAAAGAGCCCACCGCCAAATAGACAACATAGATAGTTTGGGTAGTAAAAACGGAACCAAACCACTTTTGGTCCAATTTTTTATAACTAAATTATATTTCAATTATGATTACCAGACTATATTATTTGAAAATAATATAAAATTTAGATAAAATGTTATTCGAGGCTTACTACACTACAAAAAAAAAATACGCTCTTGGTGACTTTCAACTCGTTTGACGTGTCCGACCCATTTAATCGTTCCATCTTGAGCTAATTTTTTGGTATCACACACTATAAATCTTAGAGATAGAATAGCCCATGAGGAAAAAAATACCTTCATCAAGTCCATAATTCCTGCCATAGGATCACGTTCCTTGTCCAGATTTGGCTTGAACTAAAAACCAGAAACAAAATATGAGTACATAACAGCACTTATTTGCAAACAAAGTAAGTTATTCATTGAGTAAAAAAAGACAATACCTTGTCTTCCTTGAAGTGAAGATCCAACCAGTTACCCTTTGAAGCCTTAACCAAAGTGATGACGACCCTTGTTGGTTTAACCAACACTTTACATTTCTCAGGTATAATCTCCTTGTTTAGGTTCGGTATGGCACATCGATAGTTTTTCCCTTGGACATCATGGAATTTAATGTCAACAGACTTAGCATTAAATTCAGTGTGAACCTTTTCCTGATCAACTCCCTCCAGAAAGACATAGATCTGCGCCAAGCAAAAGATCAAGCCCAACAGAAATTGAGAATAACGTGCCTTTCTCTTAAAAAAAAAAGAAAGTTCCATTAGAAAGCAAATGAGCAAACTTTGCATTTACACACTCACCTTGACTTTGTCATTATCTTGGTCCCAGCTGAAAGATCCAAGGGTAGTATACTTTAATGCCGGTTCAGAAGCCACCTTTGGATTTGTTGTCACTGGGGTAGGGGTAGGAGTAACAGTAGGGGTTGGGGCTGGTGTTGGCACAACTGGAGCAGCATCCTTTAATTGCTGCATAAGTCCAAACAATACATGATCACTATACAGATAAACAAATAATTGGGACCGATCAAGAGTTAAACAAGATCAGACTTTGTAATACATATTGCTCATCATGTCTTAAGCAAAATATACAGCATACTCTAAATATACATGGCCAGGATAAAAAAGACTGGTGAACCAAAAGATAACAAACAATCAACATACACAAGCTGTCAAAAGATTGTCATAGCACAACCCCAAAAAGATACAAGATCAAAAGAAGCTCCAAATACACAGCAACAGTAATCTATACCATACAAGACAGCCCGAAGAAAATGATTTATAATCTATATCATCTCATAAAAGAATATCATGTATATATCAGCTTTGATCGTATACGATAAATATATCCAAGCTGAGGTAAATCTATACTGACATATCATGAATGTTGCAAGTGAACTTTCAAAAACTTCGTTACGTGTAATAACAATAATTTGTCTTGTTAATTGTTTATCCGAGCAAGAAAAAATTTAGCTTATAGATGAACTCAGAGGGTATTTGAAATTCCGTTTTAGGAGAGATTTTTGCAAACACATAGTAATTTGTTCCGTAAACGCGTAACCATACAATCAAATCTATTCATAAAATAGAAATTATTCAATACATTGATAATCTACATATGGCGCGGTGCTATGTTGGATTTGAATCAGTTTTCGGGAAAGGAAGAAAAAACTATTTCCTAAGACATTACATAAAGGTCAAAGGTGTAATAATCAACGCCTAGTTGCAAAACAGAGTCATATTATTATAAAACTGAATTACATAATAATGCAAGTATCTAGTCACAAAACAAGTAGGGGTTGTTTGTTTAAGCTTATATGTGGGCTTAGTAGCTTGTTTGTTTTTCGGCTTATATTTCATAAGGGGGTGTTTGTTTCGGCTTATATGTGGGCTTATGAGCTTATTTGATTTCGGCTTATATTTCATAAGCCTCAATTTTCCGGCTAATTTTAAGACTTGTGGGCTTATATAAGTTTATTACGATATAATGAACTTATATAAGCCTACAAGTCTCAAAATAAGCCAGAAAATTGAGGCTTATAAAACATAAGCCGAAATCAAATAAGCTCATAAGCCCACATATAAAAGCCTCAATTTTCTGGCTTTTTGAGACTTATGGGCTTATATAAGTTTATCATATATATAAGCCAACAAGTCTCAAAATAAGCCGGAAAATTGAGGCTTATGAAATACAAGCCGAAAAACAAATAAGCTCATAAGCCCACATATAAACTTAAACAAACACCCCCAGGTGTTTATAGGCTTATGACCTTATCTATTTTCGGCTTATATTTCAGAAGTCTCATCTTCCTTATCTTCTTGGTTCATTATGTGACTTATGGGCTTTTATAAAGTTTATTATGTCATAATGAACTTATATAAAAACCCGTAAATAAGCTTAAACAAACACCCCCCTAAGCCGATCAATCTAAAAGAAAATATTGTATATTTCTCAAAATATATTGAAAATCACAGATAAATAAAAACAATAATAAAAATTGATTACTAGGAGAAAATAAACAGAACCTTTTCGAGGTTAGAAATCTCTGAAGAAATGAAAGAAAGGACACGTGGCCTTTTAGCAATGGTTTGAAGGTGACGAAATTCTTCTAAATCAAGCGATAAATCATTATTAGCCATTACTGATGATTAATAAAATCAGATAACAAGTGAGATTATTGTGAGGGGTTTTAGAAAGAAATAAGCTTTTGTAATTTCTAGAATTATCGGGAATGGTCCTGTTGGGCTTTTACTTTATGGCTCATTTAATTGTTGGGCTATTACTATTGTGCTTTTAAAAAGTTTATTAGGCTATCTATATCGTTTTAATCTTGGGGCCGAATCAAATATTCACTTTTCGGTTTGGATATAATTTTGCCAAACAAGCATAGTTGCCTGCGCGTTGCTGCGGGGTGGTGTTTCTTTTATTACAGATGTGGGTGTTTTTTTTTTAAAATTTGTATGGTAAGATTTCAAAGTTTTATAAGTGTGGTTTGCGTATGCTAATTTTTTAAAAATTATGTGGTTAAAGGTTGTTTTTTAGGTATTTGGGTTCTTTTTAATACAATTTTATAAGATTTGGGTAAATATGTATTAACCATGATTGCCCGCGCGTTGATGCGGGCCGTTAAATTTTTTATTTTTATTTTTTGATTTTTTTTGTATTTTGTGCGGCTTTATTTTTCCGGTCTCATGTTTAATATTATTTTTTTATATGGGTTTATGTGTTGGGCGTCATGTCGTGGGTATTTTTTGATTTGAATAAGTCAATACTTTTGTAATTTTTTTTTAAAGTTGCCTAGTTAAAGAAAAACAAAAACAAAAAAAAAGTGTCAAATGGGCTGGCCCAAAGCAGGAGCCCAATGGGCCGGTTACTGTAGCATCACTGTAGCAAACTATGTCAAAACGACATAGTTTTATTCCAAACATAGTATATGTATATAATGAAAACTAAACAGAACCGAAAATCGAATCAACATAAATATATATACCTTTTTATGTATTTATATAAAAAGAACCATTAAAACTCTTTCTTAATATAAATATTAACATTTTTTAAGCTTGAAAAAAATCAATATAACTAAATGGAAAAATAATTAAAATTACGTAATTCGGTTTAATCCAATTTGAGTTTGGTTACTCGGAATTTTTTTAACCGAACCAAATAAACCGAACAACCCAATAATCGAACCGATGAACACTCAAATTGAATTTGTAAAACGAACTTTTTTGTTTTAAAGTTGAACCCAAACGAATTAAGTAATCGGTTTTCTAGGGTTTTGGTTTTGGACTGAACTGAAAACTGAATTCACATAAATATATATTTTTGTGAACTTTTTTATAATATAGATATAACACATGTTAAGTCCGTAAATTTTCATTTTTATTGTTGATTTATCTTTTTCACTATATATTTAAGTATACATTGTTTGAACATTGCAAAAAATAGTTAATTACAATGAAAGGTGGCAGAATTGTCACATTAACTTCAAGCAAACACATAAACAACCACTAAAGAAACTTGGGACAGACCAAGCAACCAAAACCTTAGAAATTCCCATTTACTCAAAAAAAAACATTATAATTAACATATCTGGTGCCAAAATCAATATAACTAAATGAAAATTTTATAATAATATGTAATTTATGTTTTCGGGTCAAAACCAAAACCGTACCGAATTCGATTATGCTTTTCGTTGGGTTTTCTGTTTTGCCCTAAATATTTCCAATTCAAACCTATTGTATATTAGGAATAAACTTAAACAAAGGTTAGGGGGTTAAGTGTACATTATAATTTAGATTAGGAATAGACTATAACTAGGATTAGATAAGCTTGCCTTTTAAAGGCAATGATGTTTCCTATTCTATTTAGGATAGGTTTCTACCCCCTCATCTCTATAAATAGGGATGTGGGGATGCTAGTTTGTACATTCTTCCAACAAGTGGTATCAGAGCTAGGTTACGTTGATTTCTTGAAGCTAGGTCGACTCAAAGGTGTACAATCCTATCAAGTAATATCTCCTCTTTTTTGTTCGTCGGTTCTTGCGCAGCGGCAGGAGAACTGACGCTGCAGATTCGTTAACCGTTGGATCGTTGTGAAATTCGAATCGTAGGTCAAAGACACATAGATCTAGAATCTCATCGAAGGGATCTTCAGTTGGAGGTTCGTAAAGAGAGATATAGTAGGTCGAAGTTGCTGTTCCAGAATCTGCAGATTCTATTTAAAGTAGATTTCGATCAAGGATTTGAAGGCTTAAGATTGTCGAGTTTTACAAGAGTCTTGGGTTTTATCAAGGTTGGTATTGCAAAGGTTTAATTCGACAAGGTTAAAGCTTCAAAAGGGTTTGTACAAGGTTGAATCTTTAAGCTTCAAGGTGTTGTTTTTAAAAGTTCTAGAGGTGATCAAATTTGAAGGGTAAAAAGGCTTTAAGATTTAGTTGATTATCTAGAATCTTGAATTATTGAAGTTTAAAGGTGTCTGCGGGTTTCTTGGTATTCTAAGTCTTGGTGGTTCTTGGAAAACAAGAAAGGTTTAGCTTTGTCTCGGGATTCAAGAAAAGTGATTACTTGGAGTACAAGGTATATCAAGGTTGTAGACATGAGGTGGAAAGATCAAAGCTTTAGGGTATTCTAAAGGTTAGTAGATCAATCTTTACAAGAAAGCGGGGTTAACACACGGCTTGTGAGACTTGTCAGTAAAGTTGGTTAAAAAGCAACTTGACAAGGTTTGTAGCAAGGTTAAAGAAGAATGGCTAGTATAAATACTATGTTAAACATCAAAAATCTCGATGAGAATATTGTACAAAAGCATGAAGGTTCAAAACAAGTTGGATTAAAGCAACTTAGTTCTAAACAAGTTGGGTTCAAACAACTTGATCACAAATAAGTTGGGTTCAAACAACTTGGTTCTGGTGTTGAAACAAGATTCCATGGAGTACAAGATGAAAAACGTGTTTGGTTTGAGGTGGAACTGCAGGGAGCTCAAGGGGATCTTGAAGCTGAGGTTTTTCAAGTTATTAACGATGATACTGTAGTGGCTCAAAGACGATTGAAGGACAAGCAACCTAAAGAGAAGACAAACACGGACTGCTTGGTAAAGGAGCAGGAAAAGGTACACCTTGGTATAAAGGTGGGGGCAAACATTACGGTAACCGGAGTACCTGGTCAAGAGGGTGCAGAGGGTAATGTTGCTGAAAAGAAGAAAGTGAAGGAGTCTATGAAAGCTAATCTAAGGAAATTACTAAAGTATAAGGCCTGGTTAACAAGGCGATCCCCGGTTCGAGGTTCCAGCATTAGATGAAGATGATGAGTATCGATTATGTTTAAGTGTTACTCCTAAGGTGGAAATTGTTGTATATTAGGAATAAACTTAAACAAATGTTAGGGGGTTAAGTGTACATTATAATTTAGATTAGGAATAGACTATAACTATGATTAGATAAGCTTGCCTTTTAAAGGCAAGTATGTTTCCTATTCTATTTAGAATAGGTTTCTACCCCCTTATCTCTATAAATAGGGATGAGGGGGGATTCTAGTTATTCATTCTTCTTTCTCGTTATAATAGCTTTATTAGGGTTTTAATAAAGGTTTGGTACGAGGGTATAACGTGTGCATATTCTTGTCGATTCTTTGTAGTCTTTCGTGTTTGCTACTTGTGCTCGATACAACTCGCGATCTAGCGTTCTGCGATCGAACTTCGGGTTTGTTGTCTTAATTGTCCACAAAACCAACTCAAACTGAATAACCTAAGAACCTGAAACACGAACCATTGAACATCGGCAATTCTAGCATTGAAGTTAATACGCCAAAACATTTTGGTGTACTTTACCGAAATATAAAGAATTTGGGTTAACCGTTAACCGAAAACAGACTACTTAATTAACCGTTGTTGAAATCAGTTGGTTTCAAACTTTAAACAAGCAGCCAACTTTCTAACTCAAGGAAATATAGTGGTTACACCAATCTTTTGAATATAAAAGGTTTTATCTTGCTTGAATCTGTGTAGCGATGAGTTCAAACACCATAAATTAGTCGGTCAAAAAGTCAAAAATAATGTTAATACTTAATTCCATATATACTCAACTAAAATACCATAATGACATATTTACCCAAAACATCCTTGAAAACATGTATTTTGGATATATATGGCATTTTCATGTTTAGATTTGGTATATATATCCCTTAAATATTGTCTTTAGTCTGGCATCACATTCATATATTTTTTAACGGTATGTTGTTTTTATAATTAATAACTAGCTTAAAGACTCGTCTAACGCCGGGTTATGTTTAAAGAGTTATTTTTTAAGAAATATAGTGTGTGAATAATCAAAAAAACAAAGAACGTAACAATGTTGCATTAATATTTGAAATGATGAATAAGTAATAAGTCAAGTATTCGACAAACAATTGAGTTTTTTAGCAATTAAAATAAGAAACGTCCATGCATTGTTGTTTTCAAATTTGATGGACTTGAAGAGTATAGTGAGACACATTGAAGTAATATCCATATGTGCCCGAACTAACCTCAATTATAAGTTTTCAAGGCCCGCCCGTTGAGTGGGGAGCTTTAAGGTATTGTTGGAAGAAACATTTACATTTTGATTATTCGTTATTGTTTTTTGTTGTTCCAACTATTGTCTATCATTTAGACAAGTTATGGTTAATGTAATATGAACAAATAAATGTAATTAGCAAGAGAGTTTACAGTGCAAAGTGTAAATGGCATAGAAAATGTTATGCGTTAGTAATAATACTTCGCCAATTCAAATACATTAAATGATTAAAAAGTTTGATAACAACATCAAAGAATACTACATAATATTGAAAAACAAAAAATAAACTCATGTTTTTAATACAATATACTTGATTGTTTATGGATTATTAAATTGATGTAAAATGTATATAATATAGATTTTGAAAACCCGCGCTTCGCTGCAGCGAGTTTTTTTCATAAAGAGTTGCTTATTGTTTTTAAAATATTTACACTACCATAACCTCAAAATAATTACATTTCAAAGTGGCTAGGTTGCATTCACAAAAGAAGTTGCTTATAGAACCATACCGGGTCTGTTAGAACCATGGTAGAATAGTGAAAGAGTGATTGATATAAATATTGAACACGAATCAATAAACTGCCATCATTTTCCTTTATTTACTGTGAAGCGAAAAAGGATAATTTAAATATGACAAACCCTTTACAAATTGGCAAGTTCATATTTATGGAAGTGAATCTCGGAGCCAAGCCCACCAAGCCAATCCGAATGTGAGGAAAAAAAATAAAGTCGGCTAAAGAAAGGCTTGCTCCACTGTTCGCTCACCACTTTTTGTTAATCTATTAATGTGCAGCTTGTGACAAAGTAATAAATCGTAAGTTCGATGCATACTTCCATCTACAAAATTCTCTATTGGTAGTACTCATGTGTCCACTAACCACAATTCAACGACCTGCATATAAGAATACGAAATGTAGTTATTAAGCACTTCAAGTAGGATAACAATTAGTTAATATATCAATATTACAGGAAATATATTACAGTTAAAGTCGGAATGATTTGACCCGCACCACTTTTTGTTCAGTTTGTAATAAAAATATTATAGATAGTTGTTAAGATCAAGTAGACTAGAGGTTTAAGCTATCAACCTGTTTGATCATTTGACCAGTTTCTCTTTTTAGTAAAACTTCTATAGTTTTTTTACCCTACTGAGATAAAAACAACACAAATGATCACTCATAACTGAATGCTTTGGAAAAAAACAAACCAACTTGATTAAGGAAACATACCACTGGTTTATCACTAATCGCATTCGTATCAAAATTATCATGTCCTACTAATTTATCTGTTTTTCTTTCATACATGCTAGGCTCTCCTAATGTATACCCGTATTTTTTGCTTGCTGCTAGCTGCAAACAGTTAATTAAAAATTTTGCTTTATATAATATCGACATGAGTGGAAAAGGAAAAAAAACTAACAACAAGAGGTAGGAATGAATACACGTGAATCATAAATGTTGTCACCTAATCTCCGTTTCGCTTCATATTTGGCAAAAAAAAACTCTTTCCATTCATCAGTCAAAACAAATGTAAACTCCTCGGCATCAACTTCTTCATTTATGTCTTTCGTCATCCTAACGGCCAATCAAATCTGCATACGTAAGTTTAAGCACACCTTTAGAGCCTGCAAGCCATATCCACCATCACAGTTCATCATCATAATTACATGTTCTATTACTTGTGCGCAATCATAAAATACTAAAAATAAAGGGGCGAGTAACTTTTTTGGAGATGTTTTCAAAGCAACCAAACAACATCAAATTCTTCATAATCGCATTCGTAAGGAAACATACCACTGCTTTATCCCGTCCTACTAAATCAACTTGATTAAGGAAACATATCACTTTTTTTTATCACTAACCGCATTCATATCTATTGTCTTTTCCATCATTAATCGGCCACGAACCGCCAAAATCTCATTCCCTTACAACCCAGACTAAATCATCTAGTATGTACTTAAACAACCCGTTGTAATAGGACAGGACCTCCACTTTTCGAGAAGAAAAAAAACAAATGACAGGACCTTTAGTTTGACTTTTGAGATCAAGCGTACTCAATTTTACATTGAAACTCACTTATATTCTACAAATTCTCAACTATCAAGAAACTAAAATACCACGACAGCATGTTTAAACCTTACAAATCAAGATGCATTAGTGCTAAAGTAAAAAAGACTATGATTTTGCAGTTAGTGTTAGTCGTCGGCACAAGACCACATTTCATTATAACAAAGATGTTCTTGGAAAGAAATTATTGCTTGGCAAAAGACTACAATTCATTATCAGTAGGAGCAGGTACAATATGACATTTTGGACATCTTGGTTGTTGTTAATGTATGGGGTACTTAATAAGAATTCATCTTAATGAAAAAAATATGTGTTTGCAAACATGTTACTGCCAAGCACTTTGAGACTAATGGCTATGAGTTTGTAACTCAAGTTTCGCGCTTTGCTATAGGCTTATATAGGTAAATGTGGTTCTAATTTCAAATTGCAATGTTGCATCAATATAAATGAGCCATTATATCCAGCATAACTAAATCCCATAGTTAACAGGTGTATGGTCAAACACTTACATGGAAAGATAAAAGCATCTCAATATCTCAGCACTGGCATTCTTCCAAATCTTCCAAAGGCGTAGGAATCTTCCTGCTTCATTAAACATCAGGATTAAAAGTTGATCAACCATAACTAATCCTTACACTCTAAGAAAGGTTATTTGCACGGGAATTTAAAGACAAAATAAAGAATATGGAGTTACAGGTAGCGTCTACGCTATGCCGTACTCCAAGCAAGTTACAAAAACACATGATCCTATAACTCTAGCTAAAAAAATGTGATATTGCTACCTCTGCATATAATTTATACATAGATTAAGTATTAACCTGAGAAGAAAAGGGTTTATCAAAATGTATGGCTGTCGGCACACTTGCCATCTTTCAACACGTAAAGTAGTGTACATTATAGGATCATTGCAGCAGGAATAATAGACAGAGAGGGATATCTTTTAATACAATTTAGATCTCAAAGTGATAGTGATTCTGAGTTACATTGAGTCACCTTTAGCTGAAAAGAAATCTAAAAGTGGTTCACAAGGCATTAAGTGACAGTAAACATATATGATATCCTACTACTATTATTGTTACCTCCAGCTGGCGCCATAGTTGTTCATCATGTTGCTTATAGTTTTCCAATGGCCTTGAAATTGTTGAAAGGATGCCTAGAATACTATTATCAAGTTGCTGAAGCAAAAGATTATGTATGCTTATGCATTAACCTGCATAATTTAATATTAAAAATAGTCATCCAAGTAATCGAAAATGATAGTCCTTTTTAATAATTAGCCAGTGATGATCGATGGTATTTACTTACGCCATAATCGTGATTGGGGTCATTTTTGAACATGTAGAACAATAGGGCCAAATTTTCATTCATCTTTTGGGCATTTCTTATTCCCGGGTTTAGCTTTGCAAATATGATAAGTACAGTTTTCAAATATCCTTGATTGGCTTTTGCATAAGCAGAGTCGCCAAAGAAAAAATGAGTCGAAAAAATAGACTATTAGAAAAATCCTATTTAATAGTTTTGGACTATTGGAAAATTTATTTTTAACCGACAATTAGAAAAATGCTTAAAAGACTAAGTTAATATTGTCATTCTTAAAGGCTAAGCTTTAATCCATGAATTAAAGGATAAGCTAATATTGCTATTTTGGACATCTTGGTTGTTGTTAATATATGGGGTACTTAATAAGAATTCATCTTAATGAAAAAAAATATGTGTTTGCAAACATGTTACTGCCAAGCACTTTGAGACTAATGGTTATGAGTTTGTAACTCAAGCTCCGCGCTTTGCTGCAGGCTTATATAGGTAAATGTGGTTCTAATTTCGAATTGCAATGTTGCATCAATATAAATGAGCCATTATATCCAACATAAATAAATCCCATAGTTAACAGGTGTATGGTCAAACACTTACATGGAAAGATAAAAGCAGCTCAATATCTCAGCATTGACATTCTTTTAAATCTTCCAAAGGCGTAGGAAATCTTCCTGCTTCAGTAAACATCAGGATTAAATGCTGATCAACCATAACTAATCCTTACACTCTAAGAAAGGTTATTTGCAAGGGAAGTTAAAGACAAAATAACGAATATGGAGTTACAGGTAGCGTCTACGCTATGCCGTACTCCAAGCAAGTTACAAAAACACATGATCCTATCACTCTAGCTAAAAAATGTGATATTGCTACCTCTGCATATAATTTATACATAAATTAAGTATCAACCTGGGAAGAAAAGGGTTTTTTAAATGTATGACTGTCGGCACACTTGCCATCTTTCAACACGTAAAGTAACGTACACTATAAGATCATTGCAGCAGGAATAGTAGACAGGGAGGGATATCTTTTGATACAATTTAGATCTCAAAATGATAGTGATTCTGAGTTACATTGAGTTATCTTTAGCTGAAAAGAAATCTAAAAGTGGTTCACTAGGCATTAAGTGACAGTAAACATATATGATATCCTACTACTATTATTGTTACATCAAGCTGACGCCATAGTTGTTCATCATGTTGCTTATAGTTTTCCAATGGCCTTGAAATTATTGAAAGGATGCCTAGAATACTATCATCAAGTTGCTGAAGCAAAAGATTGTGTATGCTTATGCATTAACCTGCATAATTTGTTTGCATATTAATTTTAAAGTGTTTATATGCATTGGGTAAGTGTTGTTGTAATGTGCAAATGTGTTTTAAAGTTTAAGTTAGAATCTGCATGAGAGTTAAAAAAAAGGGATAATTAGCTTTTTCATAAGCTCATTCTGGCTTATTTAGTGTTTCAAAATATATTTTGAGTCTTAATTATTGTTCATTGAGCTTAAATCTCAATCTGTTCTTAGCTTATATCATCATAAGAATCCAATTGCTTGCTCATTTTTAAGCTCAAAAGTGCTTATTTTCAGTAAAATCAAAAAAATAGTAGTTTAGTCATTTGTGCTTATTGTGCTTATTCCAATGGCTTATTTAAAAAAGTGAATAGGTTGGCTTAATAAGGACTCATTAGTGATCTTATTTCCAAAAGCACACTTTTCAGTTTGGCTTATTTAGGATTTTAGCTTATTTTCATTTTGGCTTATTTTAGAAAAAGT
>BQNB010107329.1:4645-23193 GCA_026074375.1 Tanacetum coccineum | reverse complement strand
AAACTATATGAGGGATGGAGTGTTGAACACATAATTTTGAAAGATTTTGAATTGTCATTGAGAAATTCTTGAAAAATTATGTTTAACATTTTGAAAAACCAAATGTTAGAAAACTTTTCTTCTAACTTTAAGGATAAGCGCACTGAAAAGTACACTCTCCTTTGTCGTTCGGGTCCGAGTTGCAATCTAAGAGCAATTACAAGTCATAAAGAAAATTGGAAATGACATGTTTTGAAAACATTTGAAATTCTTGTTCGAACTTCATTTACACGCCCGTGTCGATGTTAATCAACATTTCTAGGTATGTAAATGTTATCGACTCCAAGAGACATGTCGAGAAGATTCTTTTTGTGAAACATTTTCTGATTCTTTTGATTTTGTATTTTGTTTTATAAAAAATATTTACATGTTGACCTCAGCATTGTTATGTGATGGTGGAATAATAATTCCAACTTTTGGAACCAGCTTTGAACTGGATGGTTCATTGTTGTGGTCGTGAATTCCGAGTTCTGAACAATTATGATTAGAAGTCACTGCTTGTTTATCAGATTAGAATTCCTTAAAGCCCTGGTTTATGAGATATCAGTCTTTTCAGTAACCAAACTCTGAGTCTTTCCTTTTTAAGATTGAAAGATGTACCTACATTTAAGTTAAGTGTACCTGCACTGACATCAAGAGTTTGTTTGCATTCATATTGGTTAGTGATATCATCATTTGAACCATTTGTGGGTTCACTATCAACCTTGGTGGTGCTAGAGGTGAATATATTTCTTATAGGAACCCACCTAAGACTAACTGTCTTGAAAATTTTACCCGTCGATTTCTACCTAAGACAAGATCTAGGAGTCATTTTTTTCTTGAGCACAACGGAAGTATTTTTGATTGAAAACCTATGTCATTTTGGGATATGTCTTTCTGGTTTCTTTGCAACACTTATTTACTTTACGGGTTTGTTTTTGTTCGTTGTCTTATTGGATGGAACCTTAGCACGTGAGTTGAATTCATTCAGGAATTTTGTTACACAAGAATCATGATTTGCATTAAAGACACATTTCTGACATGTCGAGCAAACAAAATGTTTAGAGTCAGAAAAATTTCTAGAATTCCTAGGGTGTTCTGCTATGGGCACATTCTTTGTCGTTACGCATCTACTCTTAGACGCAGGCCAATTCCTAGAGTTTTTGTTATTGATCCTAGGTTTTGGTTTGCTACCATTCGTTGTGCTTTGTGATCTAGTAGAAGGTATCATACTAGGTTTGGAATTCCTACCTATTTCTTGTGTCTTTTTCTTAGCTTCCTCTAGGTAGTGATTATGAACCATGTCATTTGAGTTATACCTAGATAAGCCAGGTGCAATCATGTGATGAAGTTTTGCAGAGGCAACTTCTCTTTCCTTAGGCAAATAATGTGTAGTGACCGGTTTTGACAAATCGTTATTCACATCAACTTAGGAGGTAAACCGTGGTATCGAAATTCTAGGTCGTTCAGACTTAAACGCAGTCGGTTGTTTAACAATTGATTGGGTTCTATGTGGTTGTAAAACCGGTTTCCCTAAGATTGATGATTTTGCAAACTTAGTATTCACACTATTTCCTGTTAATTTTCTTAACTCATTTTTAAATGTTGCGATTGCAAACCCTTTTTCCTGAAGTTGAGATTTAAAGTTATCATTATTTGCAATCAAAGAAGTTGTGTGTTCTATGTTCTTAGCTCTCGTTGTCTTGATAGAATCAAACATTTCTTTGTAATGCCTTTTCAAAGTCTCATTTTCCTTAAGTAATTGAGCCACTTTATGTTCCAATTCAATGTTTATTGTTTCAATTACATCTATGTCATGTTTAACCTTGGCTTCATTACTTTTTACATTCAAAAATTGACCATGTTGCCCTTCTTTTAAAACTTGATTTTGATATTTAAGTTCAAGATTAACACAATGTGCTTCCATTCTTGTAAAATCTTTTTGAAATTGGGCAACAGTCTGAGACAAATATTTTCAAATTCGAGGGATTGATTTGTAAGTTTAGTTGTCTGGTTATCATTTACTTTAGCAGGCAAAGGACATGTGTCATAACATTGCTCAACATTCTAGTCAACCTCTCCTTCATTATTGAATTCAGGTTGCTTAGTATGTTGTTGTCCTGTAGCAAATACATTGATTTCAACAGTCGCTTGTACCTCAGCCATTGGCTCTTCATCATATATGGGTCTGATATCTGCATCATCAGCATGTGCATCATTCCTTGATCTGTTGCTTGTATCCTGCTCTTTTGATTCTATCCCAATGCTTTCTGTGTTAACCAAACTAGCATCCAATGCGTTGCTCGTATCAATCTTTCCCTCTGTTGTCTGAATCTATCTTTCATTCACCCTTGTATCATACTCTCTTTTATGCAATGCTCTTTCATCAATTGACTTCTTAACTGATTCCATGTGTTGGATCAGTGTATCACGGAATTTTGGAATCGCGAGTTGAGTGTTCTTGATGCATCCATTATGAAGTGAAGTGATTATTTGGTATTCGACATTTGGTATCAAGAGCCTCGATTAGATCGAGGTTGTTTTGTTGGTTTAAAAGCTCCAAATAAGAAAGATGTCGTGGCTTATTTCTTTAAATAGAGCTCCACGTCTCAGTTTTTTTGGGGCATATTGTTTCGCTTTTTCTCAGCTACTTCTTGCTAAACTTGTTCTAAAACAGACATTCTTGGGGTTTCATTTTTCGTAATAAGCTTAAAATTTCATGGGGGGCTTATTTGTTTAACTTGTTTACTCCTTGCAATACATGGTCTAAATCTTTTATTGGTACTAAACTAGTGCTTCATTTTTCAGTTTGCTAATTTTTTGTGCTTATTTTCAAGCTTATTTCGGCTTATTCAAGCTTATTTAGGAGCTTATTTGCGTGGCTTATTTGAGTTTTGCTTATTCCTTTGTGGTCCACACCGGTCAAACAAGAGGAGACATAGATCCACAAATCTTGCTTCACAAGATAAAGACATTTTGTTTTCTAGTTTAAGTGGTCCTCACCCGAAAGTGACCTCAAGCGGAACATGTATGTTTAGGCCAAGCGGAATATGCAGGTTATTATAGAAGCGGAATATGTTTAAGTTATAAGCGAAATATGCAGGTTCAAGTTTGAAGCGAAATATTACATTAAATAAAAGGACACTCTGCCAAAAAAAAATTATCACTCGAGCGAAATATGTTTATCAAGCGAAACATGCAAGATTAAGTTCAAGCGGAATATGTTAAACAGCAAGCGAAACATGTTAAACATCAAGCGAAATATGCAAGATTGAGCTCAAGCGAAATAAGTTTTAATTTCAAGCGAAATATGCAATAGACCAAGCGAAACATGCATTTCATTTTTCAAGCGAAATATGTATTGATCAAGCGAAATGTGCAGTTTTCTAATTAAGCGAAATATGCAAATTCTTCAAGCGAAATATGCAATTTTTTTCTCAAGCGAAATATGTCAATTAACATTCACGGTTTTCTATTGATTTTGTAAAATCCCGCGAAAGACACAACTCTTTTCTCGGTTTTAATCATAGACTTGTAAAATCACGTGAACATTTATTGCTTTCAATTTACCACAACTTCAATCACAACACATCTACTTAAGATCCTACAAATCATTTTCACTTCATAATTTTTAGTAAAATGGAAACGAAAGATACTTTATCTTCGTGTTCTAATTCGGAAGAACAACAAATGCAACAAATTCAAGACAAAGCAAAAAAGAGTTGCATGGTATCTTTTCAAAAACTTCATTCACACCTCAAGCTTCTTTCAAACAATGACTTACAAGGAACTCAAACCGAGTCTGGATTCAAATGTGCATTTGTGACACTCTTTGGTCAAGATATAGAGACTTTCACAGGCACAATGTTCCTATACGTGGATCAACTAGAAAAGCAACTTGACAAAGAAGAATTTCAAGAGATTGGATCCATGGCTTCTTTTAAAGTACTCGAGACACAGTTTCAGATGTTCATCAAGTCACGGATGTATATGGATGATGAATATGTTGTAATGACACGCAACTACTTTCTCCAATACACTCAACTCGAGATTCCAGAATTCCGTGACACACTGATCCAACACATGGAATCTGTGAAGAAGTCGATTGATGAAAGAGCACTGCATAAAAGAGAGTATGACATCTGGGTGAATGAAAGACAAATGCAGACAACAAAGGATAAGGTTGATTCGAGTAAAGCATTGGATGCTAGCTTGGTTGATATAGAAAGCAGTGGGACAGCATTAAAAGAGCAAGATACAAACAGCAGATTAGGGAATGATGCACATGCTGATGATGCAAATATCAGACCCATATATGATGAAGACCCAATGGATGAGGTATAAACAACTGCTGAAATCAATATCTTTGCTACTGGACAACAGCATGCTGAGCAACCTGAATTCAATAATGAAGGAGAGGTTGACCAGAATGTTGAACAATGTCATGACACATGTCCTTTGCCTGCTAATGTAAATGATAACCAGACAACTGAACTCACAAATCAATCCCTCGAACTTGAAAATATTCGTCTCAAAAAGATAGTTGCCCAATTTCAAAAAGATTTTTTAAGAATGGAAGCACATTGTGTTAATCTTGAACTTAAATATCAAAATCAAGTTTTAAAAGAAGGGCAACATGGTCAATTTTCGAAAGTAAAAAGTAATGAAGCCAAGGTTAAACATGACATAGATGTAATTGAAACAATAAACATCGAATTGGAACATAAAGCTTAAGTTACTTGAGAAAATGAGACTTTGAAAAGACATAACAAAGAAATGGTTTGATCTATTCAAGACAAAAGAGCTAAGAACATAGAACACACAACTTCTTTGATTGCAAATAATGATAAATTCAAAGCTCAACTTCAGGAAAAAGGGTTTGCAATTGCAGCATTAAAAAATGAGTTAAGGAAATTAACAAGAAATAGTGTGAATACTAAGTTTGCAAAATCGTCAATCTTAGGGAAACGCTTTACCAACCCACGTAGAAACCATCAGTTTTTAGACCAAAACCGACTGCGTTTAAGTCGAATGACCGTAGTCTTTCAAAGCAACGGTTTTTGCTCCAATTGATGTCACTAACGATATGTCAAAACCAGTCCACAACAACAGTATGTGCCTAAGAAAGAGAATCTGCTCTTTGAAAACCTCATCACAATATTTCACCTGGCTCAACTAGGTATAGCTCAAATGACATGTTCATAATCATAACTAAAGGAATCTAAGAAAAGACACAAGAAAGCATTAGGAATTCAGAACCTAGTGTGATGCCTTCTGCTAGATCATAAAGCACACAAATGGTAGCAAACCAAAACCTAGGATCAATAACCAAAAGTCTAGGAATTGGCCTGCATCCAAGAGTAGTTGTGTCACACAAAGACGAGCCCATATGCAAACACTCTAGGAATTTCCAAAGAATTTTTTTCTGACTCTAAACATTTTGTTTGCTCAACATGTCAGAAATGTGTCTTTAATGCAAATCATGATTCTTGTGTAACAAAATTCCTGAATGAAGTCAACTCACGTGCTAAGGTTCCATCTCATAAGACAACAACAAGATACAAACCCGTAGAGCAAAACAAGTTTTGCACAGAAACCAAAAAGACAGATCCCAAAAAGACACAGGTCTTCAATCAAAAAGACTTTCGTTGTCCATGAGAAAACAATGACTCCTAGATCATATCCTTAGTGGAAAACCGGGACGTGGTAAAATTTTTCAAGACAGTTGGGTCTTAGGTAGGATCCTACTAGAAAAGATATTCACCTCTAGCACATCCAAGGTTGACAAGTGAACCCTAAATGGTTCAATGACAATATCACGAACCAGTATGCATTGCAACAAACTCGTTGATGTCAGTTCAGGTACACGTAACATACATTAGGTAACATCCTTTTCAATCCTAAAAAGGAAGGACTCAGAGTTTGGTTGCTGAAAAGACTGATATCTGAGAAACCAGGGCTTCAAGGAATTTTCATCTGATGAATAAGCAATGACGTCTGTTCACAACAGTTCAGGCCTCGCTCCTCCACGACAAATGACTTCTGATCATAACAGTTCAGAACTCGGAATTCACGACCACAGCAATGAACTGTCAAGTTCAAAGCTGGTTCCAAAAGTTGTTCCTCTAGCATACCAAGACAGCTGACATCCACACAGAGTTGGAATAACAATTCACCACACATAAACTATGCTGAGGTCAACATGTAAATATTTTTTATAAAAAGAAAATACAAAATCAAAAAATCAGAAAATGTTTCAAAAAAAATATTCTTCTCGACATGTCTCTTGGAATCGATAACATTTACGTGCTTAGAAATGTCGATTAACATTGACACGGGTGTGTAAATGAAGTTCGAACAGGAGTTTCAAATGCTTTCAAAACATGTCATTTCTAAGTTTTCTTAATGGCTTATGTGCAAATATCAGTACGTAACCCGGACTTCAAATAAAGGAAAGTTTATCTATAAAGATAACTTATCCTAACAACGAGAAATTCAACTTTTCTCGGTCTTGAGCTGTTCTTACAAGACATTCAAAGTTTTAAGCTCAAGAAAAAGGATAGTGTACGCATAAGTGCGCTTACCCTTAGAGTTGGAAGAGAAGTCTTCTAACATGATGTTTTTCAAAAAGTTGAACACAATTTTTCAAGAATTTCTCACTGACAATTCATAATCTTTCAAAATTGTGTGTTCAACACTCCATCTTTCAAGGGGGAGTTTTTCGAAAAACAAAGTTTAATGAGTTTGGATACATCATCTCACGACCATTCTTATGTATTCAAACCATTCCCAAAAAGTCTCTTAATAACAACAAGATAATAATGACAATTCAATAGAATGATAGTTATAAGATGACTAAGTGTTCAACCTCAATTTTATATCGATTTTACAACTTGGTATCATTTTTATTGGTGTCAAACATATGTAAAATTGAGGGGGAGCAAGATGACACAGTTCCAAATAATTCATGCTAAGCTTCAACATTTTTCCCCATGGCCTTTTCAAGCCCCGCCCCAAATTTTAATCACACAGTATTTCAAAATCTAAGTGACTTAGAATTAAAATAAGGAGAAATGGTAATTAAAATGAGATCTAAAAACTCAAAGTGCTATCGGAAATGTTACATGTTTGATCTCATACCCACAACATCTTATTTCACGATGATTCTGTAAGACATAAGTGGTAAGGTTAGGTATTTGTCCTATGATTCCACACCAGAACCGGAATGGAACTCCCCAAGGACACTCCATAGTTAGAAATAGCAGTCCTTAGGTATGATTGGAGATGAATGTGTATAAGGGAAGAATGCCGACTAAGATTGAGCTAACACTGGAACAATCACAACAAGGTGTTAGTAATGACGTCTTGGTAAGCATTGAAGGGGTGAGGGAATTAAAAAGAAATGTAAGGAAAAAGGGCGGAAAAGAAAGAAGCCCTCCCACACAACCTAGGCAAAAACCGGGTCGATACATATCCTTTCAGATTAACAATGTTGTTTGGTGACATTGAAGACGACATCATGGACCCAGTGATGCAATGCTAACCCATTCCTAGCCTTCGGGTTTCTCTCAAAAGAAACTTATCCTCATTTTCACGAGATACACACGACTTCTATGACTTTCTCACTCTGAGTTAGTTTAATATTGAAGTAGGTGCAGACATGCTCCAGCCTCCGATTACGAAAAACCAAAAACACTAATCGAGGCTAGAGCCAAGAGATCATCAATAAATCTTCATTAGGACACATCCATGACAAAACACCTTGTTGAATCATCATAAATTCACAAGCGTTAACAAGAGTCCTACGCATTATCCTTGTGATTGTGCCAGAATCATTCAGAGGTTATACTCTCCTAGTAAGTCACAATGACGAATGGAAATCCTTCCAGTGTCATCATCAAACAGCACTGAGGTAGGTGACTTGCGAGATTCTATATGAATCAAACTTGTGTCAACTGGAAAGAAACGATGAGTGCATTCATGTGAAACAAATTGTTCCCAGGAAATGAATTAACGGCTTAATCAGAACGATAGTAAAACTATCTGATTCACACTTACCGTGTTGTCTGCTTTTGGACGTTCCGGTAAATGAGAAAAAGCAAGCATGGTAAAACTAATTCACTGTGTTAGAATACCCGACGCTTTGAGCTGGAAAACCCTGTCAAGAGATTCTTTGAATCTACCCTGTCACAGGTAATTATTTATACTAGTAAAACGCTCCCTCCGGAACCGAGGTAATCTAACCAAATTGGACGAATGACAAAGCCAAATTCGTCCACCCGCTTTATTTGCTAACTGTTTTATTTCAGGATACATAAAGATGGAGATGGTGATGCCTCATTCCAGCTGAAGTCGGATTCATTACACATCACAACTCAAACTACAAAGACAATAACTAAACGCATCAAGAATTCAAAGATCAAGAAATCTCAAGATTAAAGACAAAAGACTTCCACTCATACACTGATATACAAGATCTCCTTCAAAGATATCAAGTCTATCAGGGAGATTGTTAGCAAGCTATTCAAAATAATGCAAAGTATGACATGTTGGTCAAGACACAAATCGCAAGGTGGGCAAAGACCCGTCAAGAGGAAGGATAAAGATTTTAAAGATCTCCGACGTTAAAGACAAAGTCGAAAGACATTGACAAAGGCTCAAGAACAAAGATACAAAGCAATGAAAGAACAAGCCTGCCAATCGAATTCCAGAGAGACCCAAGACCAACAAGATCTTAACGACAAAAGCAATCTCACTAATCTCATGAAGAAGTGTCACAATGAACTCACTTCGGGGGAGATTGTTATCCTCAAAATATTGAGTCGAACAATGGAAGTTCGTTCATTATATTAGGCCTCGGTCATTTATTTAATATACATTGTAATAGGCTAGAAGGGTAAATGGGCTCGTATAATGTAAGCTAATCGGTCACGTGTATTGGCGTAATGCACGTACTCGCTCGATCCTAGCCCATAGAATGCCATAGGTATGCAAAGCCTCATGGTCTAGTATAAATACCCCTCTCCAAGGATGGAGAGGGTGTTGATTCTTGTTAATTCTCACATTGTAATTTTGCAAGTAATCATCCAACTCTATTTTTCTCTCTACCTTTCTATCTTTTTCTTCTCTCTAAATTTCTTCCATATTTTATCTCATCTTATTTTCTTGTTCATGATAATGAAGTGAAAGTGATTAAAGGTTATCGTACATATATTTTATTGATTCAAGTTTTAAATTTATATTTTGCCGACTCAACCAAAAACAACACTTTAACGGGCAGTGTACCCGATCGGTAGTAGTTTCGTGGTAAGTAGGGTGTCGATCACTGAGAGCGAGGTTAAATCTATCAATTTAATTAATATCTTGGTTATCTAATCTATGTTAATTCTATTCTAATCCTATGTTAAACCTATGTCAGTCTAAATCCTAATTCTAACAGGAAAATAGGGGGTTTTCAGCCTGAGAGACTGGCACGGTTTTGGTGGTGACTACAATCAATTCAGGACACTGTTACTTACGCAAGCTAATAATAGCAAGATAAAAAGAGTGTCAAACCTTATATAAGAAAACTGTATTAACCATTAAAAAAAAAAAAAAAAAAAAAATTAATCTTATTAGAACATTGGTTTGTTTATTTAGGTGCAGAGGATTTTCTTCTCTCGATGTGGCAAATATCATTCTTAAGACTTAGGCGTTACTTCTTCCTAAGACCTAGACACGTTAATTCTGTCACAATTAAACGCATCCGCATAAAGCATCCTTATTTGTTGATTATAATCTATCTTAGGGATTAAAGCAATGATGATCTTGTTAAACCCTAGCTCATAGAGACTTTACCCACTTACCGCTTAATGACAATCTATACACTAGTAGTCCACTTGTCCAACTATCCAATGGAATCAGAACGTTATTTGTTGAATTATCTAGGTCACCTGCTAGTCAACACGATCATAAACCTCAGGTCAATATCCAATTAAACTATTAAGCCAGAAGCGTAATCCTAGACACACCTTACAAGGACAATACTTTGTAACTATTATCTAGAAGTATAAATACTATATGGCGAGTTTTCCCAGACCTAGGTCCAGGTCCACTTGCTTGATCCCAAATTTTTTGTATGGATGAATGATAGGTCGCATACAAAAGCGCGTAAACAAGTATAAATTGATAAACATAAACAAGCATACAACGATAAATCAAGAAATCAAGATAAACAAATACCAAACATTCAGATCTTCATAATAATGGCTAATACCCGAAGGTATTAGCCTTCAAACGTCATAATAAATACAAGAGAAAAATTTAGCCAAGTAAACTACCGAGTTAGACGAATGATACCAAAACTGAACGATTACTAAAGTATATGGAATTACACGTTGTCTCCTATGGAATTGAATACGTTGCTCGACCTCTTCTGCTCTTTTTCTCCTCTGAAATCGACTTTGTGGTTTTAGGTATCGAGAATATATTTGCACACCTAAAACACATTTTTGAGTTTTCTATTTCTAAAGACTGGAAGTCGGTTGATACTACGTATCCATGTATAAGATGAAGGCGTATTGGGGATTTCTTGAGTGTGGACCATGTTGTATGATATCTTCCAGAATATTTATATTGATTCCATATCTGAATACGGCGTAATTGAGTCCTTTGGATACAGGCGATTGATCTTCATCTTTGTGGCCTTATGTGATGCAGGCACGATACGCGTCGTATCTTCCTTGATGGATACGGCGTATTGGTCTTCAAATAGTAATCTTCAAAATATCTTTATTTAAGCTCCAGAATGCGCGCCTTTTGCCTACAGTTTCACCATTATTTTTAAACTCTTTCCATAATTACTGCAATTCTTAAATATAAATGATTAAGTAACAATTCTTTGCAATAATTATACAAAATGGATTAATAACATGGGATAAAAGATGCTGTAAAATAGACAATATTTGATGTCATCATGGTGGCCAAGGGATATCGACAAGAGGAGGGTATTGATTTTGAGGAATCCTTTGCACCGGTTGCACGCATCTAGCTTATAAATATCTTTCATCGCCAAAGCCGGTCAGTAAGAACATGATCAGCTAATCAAATTGATGGTCAATACAACATCCTTAATGGCGAGTTAAAGGAAAGAAGTCTATGTTAGTCCAACCAGGGGGTTTCGTTAACCCCATGATCATCTGACATATGTTTATATCTCTGAAGAAGGCCATCTATAAGGTTTAAGCAAGCTCCTCGAGCTTGGTTATACACCTTGACACTGTTTCTTCTGGACAACAAGTTTTCCAAATGTGCAGTTGACCCGATATTATTCACTCAGAAAACAGGCAAACATATTCTTCTTGTTTAAATATATGTAGATGATATCATATTTGCCTCGACCGACCCTAAAGCGTGTGACATATTTTCTAATGAGATGAGTTTAAAATTCCAAATGTTAATGATGGGACAGATGTCTTTTTTCCTGGAATTACAAGTTTCTCAAAGTCCCAGAGGCATTTTCATTAATCAATCAAAATTTGCTCTAGAAATCTTAAAGAAATTTGGGATAGATTCGTGTGACCCTGTTGATACACTAATGGTGACAACTTAAACTGGATGAGGACCCCTAAGGGATTCCAGTTGACCAAACTCGATTTCGTAGTATGGTCGGCTCCCTAATGTACCTCACTGCCAGCAGACCCGACCTTGTATTCGATGTATGCATGTGTGCTAGGTATCAGGCGCCTACCAAAAAGCACCTTGAAGCACTTAAACGGGTCTTTCAATATCTCAGAGGAACTATTAATTGGGGACTTTGGTATTCGAAAGACACCGCTATGGCACTAACGGCCTATGCATATATGGACCATGCAGGTTGTCAAGACACACGAAGAAGTACGCCAGGAAGTGTCTCAGTTCCTTGGAGATAAATTAGTCACCTGGTCATCAAAGAAACAAAAGAGCACTGCGATTTCAACCACAGAGGCTGAATACATTGCCATGTCTGGATGCTGTGCTCAGATACTTTGGATGAGGTCACAGCTTTCAGACTACGGCTTTGCCTTCAATAAAATTCCCCTGTATTGTGATAATCGCAGTGCCATTGCTCTCTGCTGCAATAATGTCCAGCACTCCCGGTCCAAGCACATTGACATACGACACCATTTTATTCGAGAGCAAGTTGAGAAGGGCGTGGTTGAATTGTACTTCGTTACGACAGATTATCAGCTTGCGGACATATTCACCAAGGCATTACCAAGAGAGCGGTTCGAATTTCTACTCTCGCGTCTTGGTATGAAGAGAATGTTTCCGGAAACCCTTAAACGTATTCAGGAAGGAGAAAAGGAGTAAAGGATGGTCTTCATATATCCTATGTATATATGCACATACTTAAACACAAAATCAAAATACAAAAATATAAAACCTACAAAAACCATAAAAATCAGAAAATAGAAAATACCAAAAATAGTTTAAAGACATGTCTTCCATTTATCGATAACATTTACGGACCTAGAAATGTCATTCAATAATGACACGGGTCTTTAAATGAAGTTCGAGCAGAAGTTCAAACAGTTTTTCAAAACATGTCTATATGGCTTGCAGTTATTTCTGACTGCAACCCGCTCTTTAAAATGAGGAAAGCATGTCGCCAAAAAGACGGTTGTTCCTAACAACGGGTGATTAACTTCCCTCGGGCATGGATTACTTTATATCCATGTACCTCCTACTTAATGTACGTTTCAGTGCATTATTTCTTGATAAAGAAGAGAAGTCTTCTTTTTAACCAAATACTTTTTCTTCTATGATTCTTCAAAAAATTATTTGTGTTAGCTATGGTGGTAAACACTTGTCTTTACAATGGATCAGTGTTTTAAGGAATTTCACAAAAAAGATTTAAAAGCTAATTCAACCACTTAAACTATGACTACAACTCTTTAAATAGAAAACGGGTCATTATTTGAGGGGGGAACATGTCATCAAATAATCTTTTGAAATAGTCTTTCAAAAACAAGTCAAGGTATACACGGATAAAGTTATTGATAATGACGGATCACATTTTCCAGGGGAGTTAATTTATATTAACTGCAAGGGCATTAGATGTCATTTGTTTAAAACTTTGTGGACTTATTTGCAACTTGAGACTTAGTGAATTCAGGCTTTAAACTACATACGACTAATTTTGCCAACACCTCATAGTTTGTTAAAAAGTCTTAAGAATGTTTGGATATAATCACATAGTTTTAAAAGCCTTGAAGTGTTTCTGATTCAATTAATGCTCCCTTAAACGGTCAACCTCTAAGCATATTATTAAAAAAGTAGAAATATTTGATAAAAGAGGTACACATAGGTATGATGATACCTTTAGATAGTCATTATCCTGCAGGAAGAAATGTTTACATCCGAGACTTAGTTGACTTAGGTATTATCATTTCGGCTATTCAGAAGGAATAATTGTGACATCCGAGACTTAGCTAACCTTGGTGTTTCAATTTATATCATCACTATCTTGTAAGGAGAAATACGGTCATTAAGGACTTAATTGACTTTGGTGTTACGATTTCGAAATCTTTGTGTACTTTGGATATTTGGGCTCTATACATCAAGTCTTCTTAGTGTGGCATGCAAGAAAGATTTGAATCTACTCAAGAAAGGATTGTTGGTTCAAGGGAAGCTATGACAACTTCCATCTAGAGAGTATCGAGACGGATTATAGATTGCTAACATGGACAAAATGACTGTGTCACTTTCGGTTTGAACATTTTAGGTCCCGTCTCATACATAATCTTGTACATCAATAAGTAGTGTGGTAATCAGTATTATGTGTCAATTTATGTTTTTTTCATGAGTTTCTTGTTAAACTCTAAATCATTTATAAACTCATCATAACTGACACTAATAGAATCCCGCATTAATTGAGGGGGAGCATTAAGATATTCTAATATCGGATTGTATTTAATCAGACCATATTTTCTCCTAAATTTTCTAACATATTTAAATCAATTGAGATCCTAAATCTCAAAGGGTTTGAAGTTTTTGATTAGGGGAGAGAATGTGATTTAAATATTAAATCTGATAAAAATGTAATCTATTAAGACTCAAGCAGGTACTCCTCCCTCCATGTGCCAAACAATTTTGAAAATTGACGCACTTGTTGAGGGGGAGCATTTCTAAATAATTAAAATAATCGAGGTACAATGGCTTTGATATCTATATCACAAGTACCTTGGTTGAGTAATTAAGTAATTAATGTATAACATTCGGTAATGGTCCGGGTATTAAACCCATCATGTAAGCCCACTACCAAGGCCTTAAGGTCGGTTTTGTTGTCACTATATAAGCCTTTTCCATGCCATGGAAGAGGTGGGTTAGCCATTTACATAATACAAGTTCATTTTCTCTCTCTAAAAAGTTCTCTCTCACTTTCTCACTCTAGAACTTAGCTAATCCACTAGTTATCTAATTGTGTTATGATTTCTAATATCCTACAGACTAGGCTAGTTGTCCTATGACTAGGAGGTCAACAACTAGTTACTGTATACTGTTGGGTGATTCTCCTATTTCTTAGAAGTCTAAAAAGCAAGTTGTGGTGTCTAGATCCTCTGTTGAGGCAGAGTATAGAGCAATGGCTTTGACTTGTTGTGAAGTTACATGGCTAGTGAATTTGTTCAAAGACCTTGTCATCAAGGATTTAGAGCCTGTAGATTTACATTGTGATAATCAAGCTGCCTTGTATATTGCTGCAAACCCTGTATTCCATGTCAGAACTAAGCATATTGAAGTTGATTGTCACTATGTCAGAGATCAGATGAAGGCTGGCAAGATCAATCCAACTTACACTCATACAAAGTCACAAATGGCAGATGCTTTTACCAAAGTTGTTACTGTAGATCAACACAATAAGCTCCTTTCAAAGTTAGGAGTTTGTGATTCATCCAACTCTCAACTTGAGGGGGAGTGTAAAACATAAGGGTGTAATGTGTAAAGTTTCATAGTGTAGGGTATCTTTTGTAACTTTTCTCTCTTTATATTTTGTAAGTCTGTTAGACTTTTTCCCACTCAACGAAATACAACCATTTTCCCTCATTTCTTTTCTCTCTTCGATTGTAACTTCACAAATCTTGACGAGAGATTTTTTTAAGATAAGGTTGGTGTGTCGTGATTTGTGTGAGTTTTGTTTTGGGTTATCTTGATTTGTTGTGATTTTTGATTTGTTGTGAAGGGATTTGGGATGTGCTTTGAAACAATATATGGGTAACTCATTTTGAGTTGAAAGGTTATTTGTGGATAGGATTTGGGACATTTTGAAGGTGAAAATGAATTATAGTGAATGAGCAAATCTGGTTTAACCACTTCGAGGTGATGTTTGTTGTTATATGAGTCGACTCAAGGGGTTTGGTATCTGATTTTGGTGTCGATGTTATTTTTGTATGGATCTATTAATGATTTGGGTAGGGAGATGGTGATTTTTGATTATACATATAGCGATTTGTTTTGTGAATGGGTAATTTTTATAAAGTCTTGTTTGTCGGAAAAATGATATGATGGTTTGGGGTTTCGGTTAGAGAGGTGAAGGAGATAATGTTGGTGGGTGAATGAGGGAACCAGGGAGATAAAGTTTTATAATGTTGTGTTTGATTGTGAATCGATGAGTTTTGGTGGGTGAATGAGTGAGATAATGTTAGTTGTGATTCATTTGGTGTTGTTAGTTGAAGCTGAAGATGAAGAAAGGATGAAGATGATGAAATGTTAGAGATGAAGATAAGTATAAAGACTAAAATGCTTTCATATAGGGTGATCAACTTAATTAAATCGTGCCAGGTCATCTGATTTTTTTAATGATGCTTACAATTGGAAGATTAGCAAAGTGTTTGAATACTATAGAAAAATTAAAAGTTCATAGCTTACAAAAGAAAAACGTGACAACTTCGATGTTTTTTCAAACCATTTTCCCAAACTAAATTCATCACTCAAATATAACCCACTTTTCAAACACTTATATTTTATTTTATTTACCTTATTTATAGTTTTGCCATTGGGTTCGCTTTTAACAAAGTATTTATAATCAAGTTATACCACTACAAAACCGTGAAAGCCAAAATTCATAAAAGACGGATTTTGACCCATTTTACCCGAAACATTAAAACACTTTATCACTTGATTCTATAATCATTACTACTTCAATATACACATTTTGGGGTATTTCAAATTGATAACGAAAAAGTATAAAATTTTACTAGGGGGTGTCTTGCAATGACACTATTAAGCGGATAAGGTGGGTGCAGGGGTGACTGCGATCATCATCACTAACTCAGCATCACATTAGCTTTACAATATAACCAACATCCCTATCAATATAATGTAATATGGAAACACACTTCACCACTCAAACATACCGCGCTTATGAAACGCTCATAACTTTTTTTTATTTTTTTCATCGTATTTACTGTTCGGCCATTGGGTTCACTTTAACCCGTTTGAAATTATTTTCCGAAAAACTTACACTTAACTAATAAAATTTGGATTCTCAAAACATGACTACAATATCAAATCATATTACAAAGCGCGGAAGTCATATCTCATGAAAAACGGGTTTTAACTCATTTGACCCCCAAACCCCATCTTATTGTTGTAAATCATTAAAAACACTTACTCACTTACTTTATAATCATTACTACTTCAATATACACTTTTGGGACATTCCCATCGATAACCAAGAGAAGGCAAAGTGGAGCTCGTTACCCTAATCAACGAGCTTCACCGTTTGACCCGCTACATGCTTCTCATATCATTTACTTGACTTTATCAATCACTCACGTAAAAAGGTAAACATATCAACGCAAGCTTAATGTTTAGTGAGTAAACAAAGTGATGTGTCGTCGTGTAGGTGTTATTTTATTATCAAGTTTTATTATTTATTTTATGCCGACTATACCTAAAACAATACTCTAACGGGTAGTGTACCTGGTCAGATGTAGCTTTGTGGTAAGTAGGGTGTTGATCACTGAGAGTGGAAGTTAACTCTTAATTCTACCGATATTTTATTTACCTAAGTTTAGTACTAATCTAACATAATTATTCTAATTAAATATAATTAAACCTAAATTAACGCAAAGAGGGGGGTTTTCAGCCTGAGAGACTGGCACGAGTTTAATTCTAATTATCCTAAGGTGATTACAAATAACGCTCACAAGTGATTAATAAAAGATTAAGAAGCAGTCAAACACGAGGAAAACGTATTAGCCATTTTAATATAATAATATGACTTGATTGTCTATTTGTGTAATGATTGTATTAATTCGTTGGTGGTATATCATTCAAAAGTTAGGTAGATCTTCTCCCTATACTCGAGGTTTGTTGCTAGTTAATCATGTTACAATTAACCTAAACCCGCATAAAGCTCACACCGTTGATTATAATTTATCTAGGAAACTATATTTATATGTTTCTATCACTGACTCTTAGTTTATGCCCAAACAACACCGAAGTTGCAGTGCATTAAATATGTAGGACTAGATCTAGTTAAATGATAGAAAAATAAAATATAATTAAGTACATAAATGGTACGAAGAGATAAACATAATCAACATACAACGAATAAAGAACAAACGATATAAAGACAAATCAAAATATTATATTTTCATAAACATGGCCGATAGTCATTGTAACAATACACAAAATTATAGATGAACAATTAAACATAATGCTAACCAAACGCGTATAGTAGAGTGTAAAAATTAAAAGAGTTTTCTCATGGCTTGGACCCGCTTCACAAAACCTGCTACTCTTCTTCTTTTCTTTCTTGCATACTGTTTGTCGAATGGAATCAAAACCTAGGACAAATTCTCTTTTTATAATGGGAAAAGGGATATATATCCCTTTCTCTTTTCTTGTCGTGCAAACAAAGCCACAATTGGCTTTCCTTTTCATTGTTACTCGTTCAAGTCCATCCCAAGAGCCCAACATGTCTTTCTTGTTATTTCTTTCGTGGGTCACAGCCCAAAGCCAAAAGTATATTGTCATTTATTTATTTAACAAAGCCCATTAAAGGCCCAATCACGAATTCACTTTTCCAACAGAATTATCCACGAGGTAAAACCATATTTTCGTGTATTTCATCACATAAAAATCAATATATCTTTATTCTCTTTACGTGGCCTTTTGAATCACCTAAAACAGAATTCGGACGAAGAAATTATGACCAAAACATTGCGACGTATTCAAATCGTTCATTCTTCGATATTTTATTTTAATTCATCGTTTAAGCTCCAAAATGTGTGGCTTTTCACTAACTTTCACCATATGCTCGATATTTACTTCAAATAATAAATATAATCAATTAAGTATTAATTCTTATATAAAAGAATGTAAAACGAGCAATAAAGACAGGATAAATAATGCTATAAAATAGACGTTATTTGATGTCATCAGCATCCCGCCAACTCAAGGTTCACGAGAAGAACTATACTACACATGACTGGTATGTGCTTAATTACACATACCTTTTTCCATTGAAAACGGACTCAAATGACTAAAAACAGACAGAAACTGCC
>BQNB010107328.1:0-23193 GCA_026074375.1 Tanacetum coccineum | reverse complement strand
ATTATGTTATAATTTATTATACTCTCGAGAGAAAGAGAGAATCCCAAACACTTATGTGAGGTGCTAGTATATACTTTCTGTGCTTTTAATTACGAGGTCTAGAAGGCTGTGTTGTAAAATGCTAGGTTAAATGACCCCAATATTGATTTTGTCTAGGTAGAAAAGCCCATTTGCTTGAGGACAAGCAAATCCCAAGTTTAGGGGTATTTGATAAGGTGTCATTTTATACACTTTTTCGAGTCATTTAACCCCATAAATCATGCAAATATGCCTAGATTATGTGCTTAATCATTTCATTTTAAGTTTTTAGCACTTGGATGGCATTTGGAGGAAATACACATGACTTGGGCTCATTTGGAGAAGAAACAGACAAGATTACGACTCTACATTAAAGATCATGAAGAATTGTGCATACAGAGCTTGAAGACGGCGTTACCATTATAAAGCGACGATGTCAGGATCTTCATCGTGACGGCGTCAGAGATCCAACGACGGTGTCAGGACGTGGCCGACTTAAAGAGGATCTAGAATCATCCACGTGGCAAAGGCGTCACAACTTCAAAGCGACGCCGTCACGCTATTTTCACTATATATACAAAACCGATTTTAGGGTTTTAAGTGCGTAACTTTGAATAAATTTTAAGAGACGAACCCTAGTCTTTCTAGCAGCTTTTTAGGTCGTTTTAAGGCCTCAAAACCCTTATGTAAATACCTTCAATCCGTGTTTTAATCAAGTAATATTATTTATCATTAATCATTCAATATGTCTATGTGTTGTGTGATTGATTTATGCTCTTGCTTTCTTTATAACATGCTAGGCTAAACCCTCCTTTGTATTTACTTATGATTGCATGAAACTTAGGTTGTAGATCCTTTTGATGATGCTTCTTGTTGATGGATGTGCGTGTTAGGCTCTAGAAAACTAGCCATAAGGTATTAAATTGGCATAGACGTCTAGGGAAACGCGAGTGTGTAAAAAGGATACCATCGGTAACAGTCTTCATACTACCTTACCTATAACACCCTGTGTTTTAGGGTCATTAACGTCGTCAATAAATTCACTATGTATCTTTAGCAGTGTTGTAAATATCTCTTGGCGGTACCTCGGTGGTCGACCCCCTTTAAGCGATATATCGGTTTCTCGGCGGAGACCCTAAATTATAAAGGAATTCTGCAAAAAATATATATATTTAATAAGTTTTTTAATATTCTTATTATTTTTAACTATATATCTTATGTATATGTTGTAAAATATACATTATGTGTGGTTTTAATTCAGTTTTGTATACTTTTATTAAATCAAGATCAAGAAAATCAGATTACCAAAAAAAAAACCCAAAAATCGGCCGATTTTGACCGATTTTGACCAAAACCGATTTTTTACCGATAAGTGAAAAAACGTATCGTTTGACCACCGATAAGCGATATATCGGCCGCCAAGGCCGATATTTACAACACTGATCTTTAGTATTGTACGCGTTTGCTTTTAAATCATAAACGTTAAGTTGAATCGCGTAAGCTAAAAATGATCATTCAATGTAAACGGGCATCAAACGATTAAATGTTTACATCAAGCAAGTGTTAAGTAATTATTTTGAGAAACTTCGACCGTCAAGAATTGAAATTTTGTGGGGTATTTACCATAAAGAAAATGTTGATTATGCTGCTTTGATTTGGGAAGATCTTCAATATCAAATTGACAACAGACAGTCAAAGGTCAGAAGACGTGAGATCATGCCCTATCCCGGGTTTACCAAAGCCATCATACACTACTTCATGGGTCAACACAAATCTATTTCTAAGAGAAAAGGTTTGCCTTACCACATAGCTGACAATGATAGTAGGTCGGATAGATTGAAGTTCATCAGTAAAGGAGAGAGTTTCCAAGCATATGGTAAGTCTATTCCAGACTCGTTGATAACTGATGCTATCTAGAACTCTGAAGCTTACAAGACGTTCACTGGTATATCCACTGGTTTAATTCCTCCTAAGATAGGAAGAGGCAAAGGAGCTCAAGGAACCAAAGTTGCTGTTATTCTAAAGAAGGCAATTGTTGCTTCTAAAAATAAAAAAGGCCAAGAAGAACAGATACAACTCCCGTGAGAGTTCTTCTGTGATGAAGCATCAGTTTCTTCATGACAAAGAAGAAAAGGCTAATCAGAAGCAAACCCATATGGGTTTTTTTTTGGGGGGGCAGTTTCATACCATGATACTCCACAAGTCTCAAAGAAGAAATCAACAGATCCGTCTCAGAAGCTAAAGCTGAAAGGTATTAAATTGCTATCTGATGCAGCATAGTTGGATTTTAACACACATAAAGCAATCAAGGCTATCAGACGTGAAAACCAGATTTCAACATCAATCTGGTGGCCTAAGTGAAGGAGCTGGTCTTGGACTAGAGGTTTCGGATGAGCCAACATAAAAACTGCATACTCAGATGAAGGAGCTGGTACCTCACTAGAGGTTCCAGATGAATAAAAAGATAAAACTTAAGCTCGAGATGATCTTGAAGATTAGGGTTCCACTGACGATGAGACATTTCCATTCGATGAAAAGGATGAGAAAGTCGAAGACATACCGTGGGTATCCACTGATGATGATGAAACTGAGGATGATGATGAAGAAGATGATACAAGTATCGATATTGAAAAGACTGATGATGAAAGGACTGACATTGATGTTGAAGATCAAGTAAAGGGTGTAGCAGAAATAAATATTGCTAAGGAAGAAGAAGAGGAAAATGAGGAAAAAGTTGAAGAACAAAATGCTGATGAAGAGCAAAAGGGAGAATGAGCAAATAGTGGTTCCTGTCTCAACAACACAGAAAGAGAAACCCAATCTACTTCAACCCACCTCCAGTCACTATGTTTCTTCTAACTTTGGTAATCAGTTTATTAATTCTCCTAATGCATCTCTTATCGGTACCATTTTCTAGAAAATATGCCAAGCAAAAATCAATTCTTTTGTTGGATATTCAAATCCAAGAAGATGATTCCTAATATTCGCAAGAACCTATTTCCATGCTATCAAAGTGTAGTTATTCTGAACCAACACAAAATACCACCAACTACCCACCACCCAGCACATCCACTACCAACTATAGAAATTCAAGCAACTCTAGCTCAAGCTACTCCAGTTCCTAATTCTGAAGCACTTACTAATGTTCATACAAAGAGTTTCTGTCTTGGAGAAAGATGTCAAAGAACTTAAACAAGTTGATCATACTCTAACAATCCTTGAATCAATCAAGTCTGAGGTACCCAGAACGCTGTCAATAGATCTTTGGATCAAATCTAGGAGACCTCTTCAAAAGGTACTTCTAAAGACACACCAAAGAACTAAGACATGAATTTTCTCAGGAAAAATATTGGCCAGACACACACCAAAGACCTTAACATGAAAGTCTCTCAGGATGATGTCTCAAAATTCATAAAGGTCAAGCAAAAACGTGCTGCACAGGAAAAAATGCCAAAGTACTCGACAACACCATATGATCAAGCTGCTGAAGATGAACATCAGCAGAAGTTCATCTTGTTTAAAATGATGATGGCATCAAAGTCACATGAAAAACATTAACACATAAGGCACTATATGATGAATAACACAGTCCTTACTTGTGGATGAAAATGACATGGATAGACTTGCTGTGGATCCCGCTTCTCAGAGGAAAAGACGACATGACGACAAAGATCAAGACCCTCATGCTGGATCAGACCAAGGGATGAAGAAGAGAAGAACTGGAAAAGATTGCTGAACTTCAAAGAAATCTAAAAATCCAAGAATCTGATAAAGATATATTAAAACTACATCCACTACTTTCCAAATTTGGTAAAATATGTATTCTGCAGACAAATATTACGAAAACAGGCATGTAGTGCAAATGGATGTCGAAGAGCCAAACCTTAACAATGTGGCTAATGATGCTGATGAGCAACAAGCATATGATATTCCAAAGATTCCAAAGAAGGATTGGTTCAAGAAATCTCCAAGGCCTAAGACACTTGAACACCCCTTTTATATAATTCATAGCTTGATTTTCCAAGTCCATACACACATACCTACATCATATCTAAGATGTCTTAAGTTGTTTGCAAGGGTTGGTTAAAGGTTTACAAGTATTGAAGCAAGTATTGCAAGATTAGGGTTTTCTTGGAAAACTAGGGTTTTCAAGTGTGCAAGCTTTGGTTTTTCATCTAAACAAGGGTTTAGATTGTGTTGGTTATCATCATACATCTCATTAAGGTCATCTAAAACCCTTTATGTCCTTACATTTATCATTTTATGCATATGTTAGTTTTATATAGCAAAATCACCATTAGAACACTTTTGAACATGTAAAAAGGATTTTTACTTGTGATTATGGATTTGTACACTTTTACATATGATATGTTGTTGGTAATATCATGTTAAAATGGGTATACAAGTGTTGTACCATGTTGATTTAAGTATAAAAAGTGTATATACAAATTAGGGTTTTCAAAGTTTACTTAATAAGTTTCAAGTAAAAGTGTGTAAATGACTTGTTAATCTTGCTTCATGGACTTTTATTTATGTTATATGGATGCTAATATGATGTTATAATGGAAGTATAAGTCTTGTACACTCTTGGTGTATGTATAAAAAGTTCATGTATAAACTAGTAATTAAAGTATACTTATGAAAGCTCCTATATAAATAAGTGTGTACACAAATGGATCTTGTGATTTCTTGGACATTTTTGGACAATTATGGACCTATGGACACTATTATATGTAAAACATATGATATAAAGACTTGTGAAGGAATTGTGGTATTTTAATTAGTTGGAAAGTATGTAAAACAAAAGTATATAATTAATTATATAAAAGCTATAAAAAGGGCTGTTTGGTTTCGAATTTCAAACAGTAGGTTTTACATTTTATAAAGATAGTACACCTCATGACGATTCTAAAAAGGTAAGAAACTCGAAAAACGGATTAATAACGAAAAAGATACGTAGTTTACGAGTTTTACGATAATAACCGGAGTTATAAAAGAATTTTTATAAAAACTTGTTATAAAAATTCTACAAACAGAAGGTTTGGTATTTTTATTAAATCACACATATTTTTAGGATTCCAAAACAATAAGAAACGTAATTTTTCAATTAAAAACGAAGAAGTTATGAATTACGCGAGTTTATATACTTAAAATGTATAAAAATACTTTTATAAAACTATTTTTATAAAAGTTACTGTTCATATCAGGAACATTTGTTTTTGTAAACCTCATAAATAAATATAACTTTCAATTACGAGATCGTGCTCGAAAGAATTACTAAAAACGGAGTTAAAAAGAATAAATTACGGCGTTTACGATAATTAAAGTTTATAAAAGTAATTTTATAAACTATGAACAGTAAAATTTACTATTCATGACAGAAACTTATATTTTGAAAACATCAATAAATTGATAGAACTTTCAATAACGAAGACGTACTCGAAAGAATCGCTAAAAACGGAGCTATAACGAATAAAATACGACATTTACGGGTTTTACGTTAATTAAAGTTATAAAAATAAGTTTATAACTGGTATGAACAGTAAAAATCACTGTTCATCAGAGGACTAAAATATGAAAACGTAAAATTTTGATAACTCGTCTTATTACGAAAGCGTGGACATAAGAAACGCAAGAAACGGACTTAAAACGTAAAAGTTATGTCATTTTTACCAAAGGTATATTGATAAACGTTTTAACTTTATAAATATGATTTCACTAAAACAATTAGATGGTGATTAGCTATATAGAATTATATATGGTAGTAGTTACCCAATGTGATTAGTACTTATACGACCTATATTGGATTAGGTTGCACTCGATCATTACCGTGACGCATTTTCTGTGATACACTTGATATTCGCTCACTCAAGGTGAACTTACTGTTTTGAATATTGTATACCATGCAATACTTACTGTTTTGGATATTGTATACCATGCAATACTTACTGTTTTGAATATTGTATACCATGCAATACTTACTGTTTTGGATATTGTATACCATGCAATACACACTCTAAACAATTGCGGTCCTACACTCATACAATTTACAAACCTATGAATTCACCAACATTATTGTTGACGTTTTAAAGCATGTTTTCTCAGGAGATCAATGAGGTACAAGACAAGGGATACATTGGTGGTCGTTATTTTGGAAGTCATTTGCATTAAAGATTTGGTTGCATTACATTTTGGAGGAACATTTATTATGAACTGGAATCTTTGTATAATTTAACAATGAACAAGTAAAGCTTCGGGCTTTTGTAACAAACATTTTGCTAAATCCAATGTATCGGTTTTAAACGACACTTTTAAAAGTCGTTCTTATATATCTTGTGTTGTTGATCTATGAAGTAACGCTCCCAAACCCATATTCCGCTGCGACCCATTTTGGGGGTGTTACAGATTGGTAATCAGAGCCAAGGTTATAGAGAACCAGGTCAAATGTTTTGCTGGACTATAACCGTTTTCAAACATTGCATTCATACAAAGGGGTTTTTCACGGGACACACATACACTAGTTGTTTGCATTAGTTGGTCTTACTAGATGCTTACATGATTCATATACGTGTTTATATTATAGTACGTACATTACTATAAGGGCCTTACATATATATGCAAAGATGAGTTTGCATTCTTTCGCATACTCTACAATTATTTATATAAGGGTTATTTATATAAATAGGGGAACATTTATTTAGGCAAAGTAGTACGACAAGCTCGTAGGTCCTAAGCGCTACCTAAACATTAAGCTATCAGATATGATATCCTACCATCATTTAATTTATGCCAGGAGCGCATATTAATATTTACGATACATCATCTCACAACACTCTATTTTTGGAGCACGACGAAGACAACTAAACTAATATTACTCTTCTGATTTTGAAGATAATGCCTCCAAGGAAAGCACCCAGAACCAGAACCACACCAGCCACAACAACCAACACCACATCTGTCACTAATGCCCAGCTTCAGGCAATGATTGACCAAGGCGTTACTGCCGCCTTGGCAGCATGTGATGCTAACAGAAGCACGAATGGCGAAGACGGCCATAATTCAGGAACGGGTGTCAGAAGGACTGAACGCGTTGCTCGAGAGTGCACTTACCAAGAATTCATGAAGTGCCAACCACTATATTTCAAAGGCACTGAGGGAGTTGTCGAACTAACTCAATGGTTTGAAAGGATGGAGACTGTATTCCGCATAAGCAAATGTTCCATAGAAAATCAGACCAAGTTTTCCACTTGTACTCTTCTAGCAAGTGCTCTAACGTGGTGGAATTCCCACGTTATGACTGTTGGTCATGATGTTGTGTTAGCCTCAAAATACTGAGTCGAACATGAAGTTCGTTCATTATGTATTTAAGTCTCGGTCAATTAATTAGTTAGAAACTCGAGGTCGAGTTGTGGAATTTGAAAGTAAAAATGTTCTTATGTACTAGGCTACAAACAAACGTTTCCAGGAACTGGCATTGTTGTGTATCAGGATGTTTTCTGAGGAGTCTGATAAGATTGAGAAATATGTCGGTGGTCTGCCCGACATGATTCACGGAAGTGTTATGGCATCAAGGCCGAAAACAATGCAGGATACTATTAAAATGGCAACTGAGCTGATGGACAAAAAGATCAGCACTCTTGGTGAACGTCAAGCTGAGAATAAGAGGAAACTTGACAACAACAACCAAGCTCAACAATAATCTCCCAAGAGACAAAATTGTGGCTCAAGCTTTTACTGCCGTTGGGACTTAAGTGAAAATGAATGAGTATGCTGGAACTCTTCCATTGTGAAACAGGTGCAAGCTGCACCACAATGGGCCATGTACTGTAAAGTGCGGGAATTGCAAGAAGATTGGCCACATGACCCAGGATTGTAGAAATCCTGCTGCCGCTAGGAATCAAAGAACCCTCACTTGCTATGAATGTAGGAATCCAGGGCACTACAGGAGTGATTGCCCGGAGCTAAAGAACCAGAACCATGGAAACCAGGCTGAAGGTACTGGAGCACGTGGATTGGTGCATGCATTAGGAGGAGGAGAAGCCGATCAAGACCTTAACGACATGGAGGACGATATCAGTGCTTAGACTCTATTCCTTTAAGAATTCTCGTTGTATTTCCTCTTAAGTTTCCGTTGTGATTGTATGAATGATTTCAAATTATCTATCAAATCAATGTATTTTGTCAAGTTTACTTTAATTCTCTACTTATTTATATAAGCCACTCCCACAAATATCATGAAATCATGACGCTATTTTGACGAAAATGAGCAATGCATCGTTAGTCCTCAATTATACATGGCCTGATCAACTATGTATAATTCAGGAAGGACCATGCCATGCTGAGAGTAGTCACCTTAAAACTTCTTGTCAAGAAACAATTTCCTATTTATATCAATTTCTGCGTGCGTATTCATAAAACGTATCTATCACAAGGAACCAAACTAACAATCATAATAACTAAGTAAAATCTTACACCATCTTACAATAAAGTCGACGTCATCTTATACCAAATCCTAAGCCAAGAAACCGAGACACATCACTAAGTCACCCTAGGACAATTCGCTATCAAATTTGCTCGCCAAAAGAGTTACGCCGATGTGAGATGTAAGCCTTTAGAATTTCAAGTTGACAACAGAGTTATGCTTAAGGTATCACCTTAAAAAGGAGAAGTACGCTTTGGCAAACGGGGAAGCTAAACCCCAGGTATGTTGGACCATTCAAGGTGTTGGAAAAGGTTGGATCCGTTGCATACAAGCTTGAGCTTCCCCAAGAGCTGAGCAAGGTTCACAATACATTCCATGTATCCAACTTAAAAAAGTGTTATGCCGACGAACCATTAGCCGTTCCGTTGGATGGACTTCACTTTGATGACAAGCTCGTTTGTCGAGGAACCTATAAAGATCATGGACCGTGAAGTTAAATGGTTGAAGCGAAGCCGCATTCCGCTAGTCAAGGTTCGATGGAACTCTAGGAGAGGTCCTGAGTTCACATGGGAACGCGAAGATCAATTCACCTTAAGGACAAGGCTCACTTAATGGGGGAATACTATAACACCCCGTGTTTTAGGGTCATTGACGTCGTCAATAAATTCACTATGTATCTTTAGTATTGTACGCGTTTGCTTTTAAATCGTAAACGTTAAGTTAAATCGCGTCTGCTAAAAATGACCATTCAATGTAAACGGGCATCAAACGATTAAATGTTTACATCAAGCAAGTGTTAAGTAATTATTTTGAGAATAATTATTAACTTGGTTCATTTTATTTTTATTGGTTGCGTAAAGTGTTTACGTATCGCGAAAAAATACGTTTAGGCATACCCGAAACCACCAAAACTTTTCTACGCTTCAACAAATACCCACAATTGTACCTAATACTCAAAAATTACAAAAATATATCATGTATATACATATATGGCCGGATATAGGTGGATTTATACAAAGAAATATCACAAAAATTCACCACATGGTCTTTTGTACATCTATACACATTAAATCAAGCCATACTTCCCATACTTTTGACCAATGGCTCCCTAAAAACCCTCATCATGTCTCTAGACTTTCTTACAAGTTGCTTTGACTAGCATATGACTTATATAACTCTTTCAACTAGAAAGAGAAACACTTACACTTCATTTTACTTAGTAAAATTTCACACAACTCTCTCTTTCTCTCTTGCATAAGCCACGGCATCAAACACCCTCTTTATAAAATCCATATCTTGATTTTCTAAGACCATAAAAGCATTCACACATCATTCCTATGATAACCTAAGGTGTTTTAAAGGGTTGGCTAAAGGTTTACAAGTATTGAAGTAAGAAAAGCAAGATTAGGGTTTCTAATTGGAATTAGGGTTTTCAAGTTGTGCAAGCTTTGGTTTATCATCTAAACTAGGGTTTAGATATTGTGGTTCAACATATTACATCATATTAAGGTCATCTAAAACCCTTTATGTCTTTACATTTATCATTTTATGTGTATATATGTTCTATTTAGCAAAATCACCATTAGGATACTTTTAAACATGTGGAATGGATTTTTACTTGTGATCATTGTTTTGTACACTTTTACATCTGCTATGATGTTGGTAATATCATGTTAAAATAGATTTATAAGTGTTGTACACTCTTGGTTTATGTATAAAAAGGTTATGTACAAACTTGTTAATTAGGGTTTACTTAATAACTTGTAATTAAAAGTTACATAATAAGTGTGATTTAAAGGTGTTATCAAGGACTTGATACTATGGACTTTTGGACAAGATATGGACATTATTATATGTAACATATATGATAAATAAGGTTATGGAGGATTGTGGAAAATTTACTAAGTTATAAAGTACATAAAACAAGTGATATCAATAAGTATACATATTATTTACAAAAGGACTGTTTTGGTTCGTGTTTTATGACATCCCTATTATGTTTTATAAATATAGTACACCTCATGACGATTCTAAATATGTAAAGAACTCGGAAAACCGACTTATAACGAAAAAGATACGGCAAATATACGTTTTACGTTAATACCGGATTTATAAAACAAACTTTAAAAAAGCAAGTTATAAAATATTTCTAAAATATAAGGTTTAGTATTTTTCACAGATCCTACATATTTTTAGGATTCCAAAATAAATTACTATTCACATCAGATCTATATATTTTGAAAACATCATTAATATGATAGAACTTTTAATAACAAAGACGTGCTCGAAAGAATCACTAAAAACGGACCTAAAACGAGTAAAATAACGACGTTTACGAGTACGATAACTAAAGTTTTATAAAAATAACTTTATAAACTGTTATAACATTAATTTTTTTTTAATAAAATAAAAAATAAAAATTTTTAAAAAGTACTGTTCACCAGTAGGTCAAAAATATGAAAATGTAATATTTTGATAACTCGTCTTAATACGAAAGCGTGGACATAAGAAACATACCAAACGGCCTTATAAACGAAAACGAACGCACTATTTCCTGACATGAATAGTGTTGGTTCGTTTTTAATATAAATTTTTGCGAAACATTGTAGAATCATTTATATAATATTTATACATGTCCTAAACTTTATAAATATTATTTTACAAAGACAATTGAATTATTTATTCGATTATACGAGTACGAACACGGTTTCCCATTACAAACGACGACTTAAATGATATTTCACAAACAAATTAGATGGTATGTATAGCTATATAGTATTATATAATGAATTTATTCAAAGTACTTAGTACTCAACGACCTATGATACATTAGGATTGCACTCGAACGTAATTGTGACGCATTTGATTTACATTGTTTAGAACTCATCCACCTAAAAAAAAAAAAAGGAAAAAGAAAAAAAAAAATAAAAAAGGTGAGTTCATAGCCCCACGTTTTACATTTTACAATGATTTATAAGTTTACCGTGGTGAGAACAACTTGGTCTTACAATTCGAAGCAAGTAACTTTGAAATACTTACTGTTTTAGATATTGCATACCATGCAATACTTACTGTTTTGGATATTGTATACCATACAATACTTATTGTTTTGAATATTGTATACCATGCAATACTTACTGTTTTGGATATTGTATACCATGCAACACTTACTGTGTTGAATATTGTATACCATGCAATACTTGCTGTTTTGGATATTGTATACCATGTAATACACACTCTAAACAATTACGGTCTTACACTCATACAATTTACAAACCTATGAATTCACCAACATTATTGTTGACGTTTTAAAGCATGTTTTCTCAGGAGATCAATGAGGTACAAGACAAGAGATACATTGGTGGTCGTTATTTTGGAAGTCATTTGCATTAAAGATTTGGTTTCATTACATTTTGGAGGAACATTTATTATGAACTGTAATCTTTGTATGACTTAACAATGAACAAGTAAAGCTTCGGGCTTTTGTAACAAACATTTTGCTAAATCTAATGTATCGGTTTTAAACGACACTTTTAAAAGTCGTTCTTCTATATCTTGTGTTGTTGATCTATGAAGTAACGCTCCCAAACCCATATTTCGATGTGACCCATTTTGGGGGTGTTACAGTTTCTTCCATGAAGGAGGAGTTACGTGAGCAACAACCTAATAAAAATCTGCGAAGTCCTTTAGCTCCTTCATCGACGGGAATTCTGTACAAAGAAAGACAAAGTGTTACAACCTTACGACGCTTCGAAGCAAGGAACATGAAGAGTAAGAAATTTTGTCACACCCCCTCTAAGGTGGAAACACGAGGCGTGATGGAGGGATTGATCGTCATAACACATGGTGTCAACATAGAGAAAATAAATGCGTACTAAATAAAAAGTGCTACGTCGTCCTTCGACAACAAGTAGATTCTTGTTCCATTACTAGTCGAATCACAACACATAATCAAAAGTATTACAAACTAGCTCCTACACTTGGAGTAATACAGGTCTAAAATAATCCGAATACAAAACTATAAATGAACTTCTAAATGCAGTCTGTCAAAGAAATATCCTCAAGGGATACTCTTAAGTCTACTAAAGGCCTTCTAAACTTGACATCACAGAGCATTAGCTTCACCTAAAAATGATACTAAAAAATGTCAACATAAAGTTGGTGAGCTCGTAGGTTTAGAGTATAAACTCAGTTGTTGTGCTAGAATTTAAGTGGGAGAATAGTGCAATACAATAACGGAGTGCAAGCAGTATAAATAGTATTCCATCAACAATATAACAATCATATCACATCCTAACAAGTCAGTCAATCATCTATTAAATAGTAGCCCAAGCGCTTATAGTTTTCCGAACCTATCGCCTGATAGCTGGAGCTACACAGTCGGCTAAGTAGTATTATGAAGAAATCCAAATAGCATACATAAACATATACAACAACATTCAGATACGTAATTATAGGCACATAACATTGTCTAAAAACGTAGAAACAGTTTAGCACAGAAGTAAAACAGTTTGAAAAGATTTGAGTATTATTTTCCCCCAAGGAAAATAGTTTAAAAGTGGGGCTACAAGTACTCACCTTAAATAAGGATGAATAGCAGCTGATATAAGATGATCAAACAACAACTTGCAACGGCGCCCAGTCACGACCTAACAATTAATGTCCAACTCAGAAATATATTTATATAATGTTTACTTAAATTTATGAATATGAGTTTAAAAAAATGTATTGTATCACTGTCTTTCGTATTATTGGTTGTGTGGTGGTTGACAAGTTAGACTCGAAGAAGAATACATCATAGTATATATTAGATATTATATACTTATACTTATTTAAATAAAAATAAGAAGTAAAGCAAATAAGAAATAAATAAATAGACGATAAGCAATTAAAATATGTTTCGGCAATTTACCCAATAAATCCCAAGTTATCTAGTTTGAATGGTAAAATTATAAGTATTAACACATTTTAAATATACGAAATTAATAATTCGAGTTTTATAATTTATAAAATTATAAAATATATTTTTTGTCTTTTAGTCGATTATTAAAATAATAATATTTGATTATTTCATCTTTTTGTCGGATTTTTAAGAAAGTAAGTTTTTGTAAAAATATTTCTAAGTATTATATTTTTATAATATTTCGGCATGACCCGTTTCTTTATAAATGCTTTCCAAGGTTGTAAACCTTATTCCCAAACACTTTTTTACACTTGAAGCAATTTCCGACAAAACACCAAATCCTATGTTTACGCTACGTGTAGGAACCCGATCTACACTTTCACTTCATATTACGAACCACGAATCGAACCATGAAACTAGAAAAGAGATAATGGCTTAGAGAGAGAAAGAAGAGAGAGAGATGAGAGAAAAAGAAAATATATTATTTAGAAATAATGAGAGGAGATATTTTCTATGAAGAAAATATCTATATATATATATACCCCTACACATTTAATGTGACGCGAGGGATATTTAACTAGGACTCGGGCTCGGGTTTTGCTTGGGATTAAACCCGAAACATATACAATATTAGTTTAACTATCGAGCCCGATTCCCGATAATATTCTATTACAACATTAACTAATTAATTGACCGAGACTTAAATACATAATGAACGAACTTCATGTTCGACTCAATATTTTGAGGCTAACAATCTCCCCCGAAGTGAGTTCAATGATGACACTCCTTCATGAGATAATGAGATTGCTTTTGTCGTTAAGCTCATGTGGTCTTGGTCTTTCTCTTTGTTCTTTGTTGTAAACTTGTTCCTTCATGCTTTGCGGTCTAGACTTTGAGCCTTTGTCATTGTCTTTATCGTCTATGCCATCTTGCGATCTTGTGTCTTTGACCAACATGCTCATACTTTTGCATTATCTTGAAAGCTTTAAATCAGAGTTAGCGGAAGTCTTTGTCTTTAAATCTTGAGCTTTCTAGATAGTATGTCTTCGTAGATTGAGCATTTGAATGGGATTGAGGTTGCCGTTACCACCGTTTGACCTGCAGGTTTACGTTAGTGATAAACGAGAAAATTGATTTGAAAATCAATCGACGTGTCACTCGTTAAAGTATTTTTGTAACACATCGAGAGTGTCATGTTTTTATCAAAATTCATCAACCGTCAATTCATTTACTGGACCAAATCGATATCCAGTTGTCACAAGTTTGATTCATATAGAATCTCGCAAGTCACCTACCAAGAGCTTGTTTGATGCTGACTCAAGCAGGATTTCCATCTTCAAGTGTGAATACAATTAGTATTCACTCGGTGTTCATGGCCAAATATCACATTGGGTATTGCGTAGGAATCTTGATAACGCTTGTGAATCCTGAGAATGTTCACAGTGTTTTGAAATAGGAATTAGTGTCCTAACGAGATTTTGATTGATCTCTTGGCTCTAGACTCGATTAGTGCATTTTGGTTTTTTATACTCGGGGCTGGAGCATATTGCCACCTATTCAATATCCAAACAATTCGGAGTGAAGATGTCATAGATAACGTGTGTTTCTCGTGACAAATGAGTAAAGTTTCTGTTGAGAGGATACCGAATGGCGTGAAGGGTTGTGCATTGCATCACTGGGTCTATGATGTCTTTCTTCAATACCAGCAATCATCTTGTAATTCTGATAGATTATGTATTGACCCGGTTTCTGCTTAAGTTGTGTGGAGGGCTTCTTTCTTTAGACCCTTTCCTTACATTTTCTTTTTAATCTTCCAACGCCTTAATGCTTACCAAATGTCAGTACTACACCTTGTTGTGATTGTTCCTGTGTTAGCTCAATGTCTTAGTCGACATTATTACAGTTTTCATTCATCTCAAATTCTTACCTAAGGACTAGCTATTTCATAAATTTGGATTATCCTTGGTGTTCCTCGGTTCTGGTTGGAATAATAGGAATGATTCCTATACCTATACCACCTTTTGAAATTCAGATTCGTCGTGAAAATTAAGCATGTTGTTGGGTATAGGTTCGATACAATAAAAACCTTTTCTTAAGCACATTGAGTCGGAATAGATCATATTTTAAATTCATTTTATCCTCTTATTTTTAAATAATATCACTTAGTTTTTGAAATACATCGTGATTTAAAATATGTCTTGAAATTCCGTGTGAAAAATTGGTCACATGATGGTTTGGAACATTTTTTAATGTTGTAAATACATAAGAATGGTCGTTGATGATGTATCCAAGAACATTAAAACGTTGTTTTTCAAAAAACTCCCCCTCAAGAATAGGACCAATTGAAAAATTGTTGTCTTTTGAAAACATTGTGAGGGATGGAGTGTTGAACACACAATTTTGAAAGATTATGAATTGTCATTGAGAGATTCTTGAAAAATTGTGTTCAACTTTTTGAAAAACCAAATGTTAGAGGACTTCTCTTCTAACGCTAAGGGTAAGCGCACTGAAACGTACACTATCCTTTTTCTTGAGCTAAAAACATTGAATGTCTTGTAAGAACAACTCAAGACCGAAAAACGTTAATTTTCTCGTTGTGAGGATAAGTTATAAACCTTCCTTTATTTGAACTTCGGGTTATGTACTGAGATTTGCACATAAGCCATTTAGAAAATTAGAAATGACATGTTTTGAAACTATTTGCAACTCTCGCTCGAACTTTATTTACACACCCGTGTCAATGTTAATCGACATTTCTAAGCACGTAAATGTTATCGATTCCAAGAGACATGTCGAGAAGATTCTTTTCGGAAATTTTCTGTTTTTGTATATATTTACCTGTTGTCCTCAGCATTGCTATATGATGGTGGAATAATAATTCCAACTCTTGTCGTGATGTAGCTGTCTTGACTGCTAGAGGAACAACTTTTGGAACCAGCTTTAAACTTGACGGTTCATTGCTGTGGTCGTGAATTTCGAGTTCTGAACGGTTATGATCAAAAGTCATTTGATAAAGAACGAGGCCTGAACTGATGTGAACAGACGTCATTTTATCATTGAGGAACGGGGCCTGAAGTGTTATTTTCAGCAGACACCATTTGACATTGACGACCGAGGCTTGAACTGCTGTGTTCAAACGTCTTTTAAACTTTGAGGAACGGGGCCTGAAGTGTTATTTTCAGCAGACGCCATTTGACATTGACGACCGAGGCTTGAACTTCTGTGTTCAAACGTCATTTGAATATTGATGACCGAGGCTTGAACTGCTGTGTTCAAACGTCTTTTTGTGATCATCAGATCAAAATTCCTTGGATCCCTGTTTTCTGAGATATCTTTTTTTTTCACAACCAAACTCTGAGTCCTTCCTCTGTAGGATTGAACGATGTACATGTACTTAAGAGAGTACCTGCACTGACATTAAGAGCTTGTTCGCTTTCACATTGGTTAGGGATATCTGCATTTGAACCATTTGGGGGTTCACTTTCAACCTTTGTTGTGCTAGAGGCGAATGTCTTTCCTGTTGGAACACACCATCTAGACAAAACCGTCTTGAGAATTCTACCGTTGGTTGCCCACCTAAGACAAGATCTAGGACTTGTTGTTTTCTCATGCACAGTGGTAGTCTTTTTTATTGAAAACCTATGTCCTTTTGGGATCTGTCTTTTTGGTTTCGTTGCAACCCTTATTTGCTCTACGGGTTTGTTTCTGTTTGTTGTCTTATTGGATGGAACCTTAGCACGCGAGTTGACTTCTTTCAGGAATTTTATTACACAAGCGTCATGATTGGCATTAAAGACACATTTCTGACATGTCGAGCAAACAAAATGTTTGGAGTCAGAAAAATTTCTAGAGTTCCTAGAGTGTTCTTGTGCCTTTTTCTTAGCCTCCTCTAGGTAGTGATTATGAACAATGTCGTTTGAGCTATACCTAGATGAGCTAGTTGCAATCATGTAATGAGGTTTTGCAGGGGCAGATTCTCTTCTCTTAGGCAAATGATGTGTAGTGACTGGTTTTGACAAGTCGTTGTTCACACATCATCTTGGGTGGCATAACCCGTTGTTTTGATATTCTAGGTCTTTTCAGACTTAACGCAGTCGGTTGTCTAACAACGAATGTTTTTTGGTGTGGTTGTCCAACCGGTTTCCCAAGATTGAATGGCTTTGCAAACTGTAGTATTCACACTATTTCAGTTAGTTTCCTTAACTCATTTTTAATGCTGCAATTGCAAACCCCTTTTTCTGAATCTGAGCTAGTACATCAGCATTTTCATTAGACTTTTTGTTCAGTTGTGCCATTAAAGAGTCATTCTGGTCTTTGGTCTGAACTCGTGTCCTTTTGATAGAATCAAAAAGATCTTTGTAAGTCTGTTTCAAGTGCTCTTTTTCCTTATGTAACTGCTCATTCTCTGCAAGTAATTTAGCCACACTATGTTCCAATTCGATGTTTATTGTTTCAATTACATCTATGTCATGTTTAACCTTGGCTTCATTACTTTTTACTTTCGAAAATTGACCATGTTGCCCTTCTTTTAAAGCTTGATTTTGATATTTAAGTTCAAGATTAACACAATGTGCTTCCATTCTTGAAAAATCTTTTTGAAATTGGGCAACAGTCTTTTTGAGACATACATTTTCAGACTCGAGTGATTGATCTGAGAGTTCAGTTGTCATGTTATCAGTTAATTTAGTAGGTAAAGGACGTATGTCTGGTCAACCTCTCCTTCATTAATGAATTCAGGTTGCTCAGTATGCTGTTGTCCTGTAGTAGATACATTATCATCAGCAGTCATTTGTACCTCAGCCATTGGCTCTTCATCATATATGGGTCTGATATCTGCATCATCAACATGTGCATCATTCCCTGATCTGCTGCTTGTATCCTGCTCTTTTGATTCTGTCCCATTGCTTTCAATGATAACTGAACTAGCATCCAATGCATCCAATGCATTACTCGTATCAGTCTTTTCCTCTGTTGTCTGGATTTGTCTTTCATTCACCCTGCTTTCATACTCCATTTTATGTTGTGCTCTTTCACCAATCGACTTCTTAACAGATTCCATGTGTTGGATCAGTGTGTCACGGAATTCTGGAATATCGAGTCGAGTGTATTGTAGGAATTTGTTGCGTGTCATGTCAACATATTCATCATCCAAATAAAACCGTGACTTGATGAACATCTGAAACTGTGTCTCGAGTACTTTAAAAGCAGACATGGATCCAATCTCTTGAAATTCTTCGTTGTCAAGTTGCTTTTGTAGTTGATCCATGTACAGGAACATTGTGCCCGTGAAAGTCTCTAGATCTTGACCAAAGAGTGTTGCAAATGCGCGTTTGAATCCATCCTCGGTTCGACTTCCTTTTAAGTCGTTGTTTGAAAGACACTTGAGGTGTGAATGAAGTTGTTGACAAATATTACCATGCAACTTTCTTTTGATTTGTCTTGAATTAGTTGCATTTGTTGTTTTTCCGAATCTGAACACGAAGATAAGGTATCTTTCTTTTCCATTTTATCGTGAATTATGAAGTGTAAAAGATTTGTTGGATCTTTAGTGGATATGATGTGATTGAAGTTGTGGTTGTGTATGCAATTCACGTTCACGGGATTTTACACGTCTATGATTAAAACCGATAAATGAATTAACGGGATTTTACAAAATCAATAGAAAACCGTGAATGATTTAATTTCGGAATCAGCGGCCAAAAATTCCAAAAAAAACTGAAAAATGTCAATAACTCATAGTAAACGAGTGTTTTGGGCTTCGAAAAATCCGTAACCAGCTAAAGGGTGGTTACAACGTAATCCGTCTCGTTTTTCTCTTCGATTTGAGAGGTCACGGGCCTGAAACGGACTTACGGATCAAAAGTTATGGCTGTTTTACTGAAACCCTTTTCTTCACACAAGATCTAGACAAAACACAGTGCTATCTTTAACCAAAACGCAATGACTTTTTACCCAAAACGCAATGACTTTTTACCCAAAATGCAGTGACTTTTTAGGTCAAAACGCAACAAAAATAAAAAATTTGGGCAGAGTATTCCTTAGTCAAAACGCAATATATGTCTTCAAAACGCAACCTGCACTCAAAACGCAATGAGCCAAAACGCAACCAATGTCAAAACGCAACAAAAAAAAATCAAAACGCAACAAGAAGAAAATCAAAACGCAACAAAAAGTCAAAACGCAATGATAAGTGTAGAATACACATATCCATTTATGTCTAAAGTAACCCAATTAAACCCAAAACAAACCAAAAATGGCAAAAATATGCTTGTATTTGTGTTTTGTGTATGCAGGTACGGATAAGTCAAAAATCACAAGAAAACAGTCAAAAACGAGGAAGCACGGATACGAGAATCAGAAGAGTACAAAGCCAAAGCCAGAAAAGTCAAGCCTCAATCAAATCATGGTCAACAAAAGTCAACAAGACCCAAAATATTCCACTTAAGCTTTCAAGTTTCACAAAGTCCAAGAATAGCCTCTCTCCTCTTAATGGGCCATACCCGGATCCTTAAGCCCAAAACACTAGTCCAATTCTCTTTTATAAAACCACAAGGGCTGTTTTTGCCATTTCTTAAAAAGGTTTTTACACTTAAAATGGTATAAAACCAAAGACAAGGACTGAAAGTGTCATATACCTAAAGTTTAAAACTTATTACCCGCTTTTCAGTTATAAAAGGGGCGGGAAGAGTTTTCACTATTCATCGTCCCCTACATTTAACCAAGGGTCAAAAAATCAAAGGGCAAATCACAATTAAGAGGAGCGTCTAACTGATTTTAGCTCATTAGAAGCTCCTTCAAAGTGCTATAAATAGAGGCCTCTCTTCACACACATGAGATCTATCATCTCTTTTCTAGTAATTTTAGCTTAATTGTTTTAGTTTATGTAATTTTTCCTTAAATCGTTTTTAGATAATTGTAAAAAAAAAATTCCTAGTATTGTAAGCTGCTTTTAAATCAATGAAATAATATTTCTCTTTTATATCAATCATATTTGATAATAAGTTTTTATAAATCTCAATGGTTGCTACTGTGTCATAAGCTTGTAATAAGCTAATCTTAAGCTCTTATTAGTCTCTAAGCAAAAGTTATTAAACATACTTATACCTTAAAAACAGCTTAATTACCTTAGCTTATGGATTATGGACTTATGGAAGGGGATTCAATCATGGAAGGAATCCCAAGGATTTTACTTCTAGCTTATTTATAAGCTAGAAGAGCTTGTTGATTAGCTCTATAAGCACTAGCTTCTGTTCTTGCTGAAGCGCATTGTAAGTTCTCTTTTAGATTTCATTTTCACTTAATTTTTAGCTTAACATTAGATAATCTGCTTACTCTTGCTTAATTGCTTATTATAATTGCTTATTTGTGTTTATTACTCTTTCATTGTGCTTATTAGTTATATGTCTTCATCTGTTTTTGCTTAAATAGTTATAGATAATTAGTTATTAATTTCTGTCATAAAAACTTTTAAAATCAAAAAAATATTAGCTTAATTAGTTAAGATCTTAGAATTTTACTTATTCAGTTGTTTAATCATGATTGCTAAGTTTGTTTTAAGCTAGTTTTTATCTGGTATTTAGAATTTGTTCATTAGATTCCTCTTAAAAAGTTTTTCTTAAATCTGTCATAGTCTAAAAGGGGTGTTTGGTTTAGTGCACTCTTGAATTGCACTAGCAGTACTAACATAAGTTAGTACTGCTGAACCTTTACACTACCAGTACTAACCATAAGTTAGTACTGTTAGCTTAGATTTTAGCTTGCCAAAATCAGTAGGATTAAGTTTAGTTATAGCTTATTATGAATTTAATTTTAGTTTTCATTTTCTAGCTTATTTCATTGCTTATTCTGTTATCAAAAGTCAAATTGCATCAGCAGTGCTTTCACTTGAAAGAACTGCTGAACTTTTACACTAGCAGTACTAACCTCAGTTAGTACTGCTGTGTTCTTAGCTTAATTTGGATAGATAATTTTAAGGTTTAGCTTACCAAATTCAGTAGGAGTTAAGTTTTAATATAGCTTAATATAGTTTAAGTCTTTAATTTTGTTTTCTAGCTTATTGTCTTAGCTTATTTTGCTGTCAAAAGTCATAAAAAACCTTAAAATTCCAAAAACAGTACTTAGAAACTTTAGGATTTAAATTTGTTAATTCAAGCTTTTAAGTCTAGGTTTTATAGCTTATTTAGATGGATAATAAGTAGATTAATAAGTTCTTAAAGTTTTAAAGTCTAGTTTAGCTTATTAAGTTTTCTAGTCTATTTGGAGTTTGTGTTACTTTGCTTATTTCCTGAGTTTGCTTGTTTCATGCTTAATTTCAGTAGTTTAAAAGCACTTCTAGCTTAGTTTTCTTTGCATTTTTAGATTAAGCACATCATAAGCTTTCTAGATCACTTTCCCTTTTTAGAATTAAGCTTAAATTGAGCAGTTTATAGCTAGCTAAGTAAAGATAAGCTCAAAACCCTTCTTTCTGAGGTCAGTTTAGAAATAAGCTTTTATTGAGCTTATTTGTGAGTTTCAGCCAAAGTAGCTTTTATTAATTTTGTTCCCACTAGCTTCCTTTACAACTTTGCTTCTTTGAGTTTTTCATTTTAAGCTCTTTAAAATTTCGAATGCTTATTGGACTTAATTTGTGATCGGGATAGATTCTCAGGGTAGATAGTGTAACTTTCAAATTTAGTTGTTTACTAAGTTGGCCCTCCGTTAGTTGTTAAGTTTCCCCGTTAGTCTCTTAGATCTTTGCACCATTAGTCCATTAGTTAAAGTTTTAATTAGTAATTAGGTTTAATTTTTAATTAGTTTAATTAAACTTTTATAAAAAGATAAAAATTAGGGCTTTTATTTTTAATAAATTTCTGCGATTTTTCTTTATTTAGTGAAATTTTAGTTTACAATTTTAGGGTTAAGTTTTAGTCCATTTTGCTTAATAAATTGCTTTTCCGTATTTGTTTAATTGTTCAATTTAATTTTATTTTTCAAATCGAATATCTTTGCTCCATTCAAATCAGGATCCGAACCTAAACGTGGTTTCAATTTCACTAGTCATTGGGGATAACGACCCGGGTGATCATACTTACCCGGTTTAACATACGTATATTATATATATTATATATTATTTTTGTAAGTCTTAACTTTTTACCTTGGTTAAAGGTGAATAGTTGGAATTTACCTAAGTAGTATTTTTATTATATATTTTATAGGTACGTAAAACTTACAATCAGTTTTTGGCGCCGTTGCCGGGGACTAGTGTTTACGATTCTTACGTTTTGTGTTTGTTGATTTGGTTTGAAGATCCTTTCGTCCTCGAAAGTTTCATTCTTGTTTTAAAATTCAAAAGTAAAAAAAAATATAAAATATAAAAAGTAAAAAATATTTTCCTTTTCTTTTTAGTATAAGTAAAAAAAAAATCAAAAATATAAAAAATTGTCCTTTAAAAAAAGAAAATAAAATAAACAAAGTTGGTAATCGAACACCAACATATAATATCTTCCATTGAGATATTATCATTTCAATTTCCGGTGAACTTGCAATTGTTCCCAAATCGTAATCAAAGATTTAACACTTGCCATTTGTGTCTCTACCAAGTACGGCTCACCTTGAAAAGCAATTTTCAAGAGCTACCGTGAAGTAGTTGATTATTTGGTTTAAGTCTCTTTCGTGTAACCGTTAAAATTCATTGCTAAAAAAAAAATTAGTGTAAAGTTTTGCTTTTTAAATTGTTAGTTTTTCTTTTTATGCGCACTCGTTCGCAATCTCGTAGACGTCGTCAACAACAAACTCTTCCGGTTGTTGAAAATTTTGATTTAGAAGAACCAATTGTTGAACAAAACGTTGTTCCAATGGCCGACAATCGAAC
>BQNB010107327.1:0-14103 GCA_026074375.1 Tanacetum coccineum | reverse complement strand
ACGACCCGGGAACATTCTATACTACTTCCTGGTTTTATTGATTATTGTTCTTAGACTATTCTTACTATATATATTTTATATTTTATGTTATATATATTTTAAGGTGTAGTTTAGCAGCGATCAGGCGCATAGTGCATCGGTTTCATGAACTTAGAGTAATGGTAATCATGGTTTTATACACACATGTATATGTACGTTGCCTTGATTAAAGTGGCAATACATATTTTGGACGATTGCAGTCCGGATTTATACAAATATATAATATATATGCTTACATGACGCATATACGTGTTTATATTATAGTACGTGCAGTACTATGAGGGTTTTATATATATATACAAAGATGAGTACACAGATGTCTATGGGATAGACAAACACTAGAACCCTGTCGAGGTATGGTGGGTTACACCATAGCCTCAAGACCATGCATGATATACATGCAATATGATAACTATGTGAAGTTATATGAACATAAAGGTTCGAATATTGTCCAACGTCGAGTAAATTTATTAATTAGGTTGAGATGTGTACCAATTCATGACTGAATCTCAAGACAGTTCTTGTTTGATGAGTTTGCATTCTTTCGCATACTCTACAGTTATTTATATAAGGATTATTTATATAAATAGGGGAACATTTCTTTAGGCAAGGTAGTACGACAAGCTCGTAGGTCCTAAGCGATGCATAAACATTAAGCTATCAAATATGATACCTTACCATCATTTATTTATGACAGGAGCGCATAGTCATATTTACCATACCGGTCTTATATAATATACTTATATAAGTTAAGTTTTGCTCATTGCAAGCAGTCATGCTTTCATCATCGACGGTTACCTACACATCTGCCCATATTAATTCCGAGCCATGGAGATTCCAGTGAGCTTCTGATGAGGAGCTAGAGGAACTAATGAAGGATCAGCTTCTACCTGCTGATGCCTCACCTATAGCCCTATCACCGGACTACATTTCTGACTCCGATCCAGAGGAGGATGATGAGGAGGACCCTGAGGAGGATCCTGCTGACTATCCTGCCAACGGAGGAGACAATGATGATAATGAGTCATCTGATGATGACGACGATGATTATGATGTTGAGAGGATGAGGAGGACGAAGAGGAGGAGGAGCATCTAGCTTCGGCCGACCCTTCTGCTATACCCACAGATGATCCACTCTACATCATATCATCTTGTTTTCTGAGACCAAATCCCGTGCAGTACGAATGTCTATTTAACACCATACTCCACGATCACCATCTGCCGAGAACAAGAGGAAGCAGGATGGCACTTCTAATAACAATCAGAACCAACAACAGCCGAACAAGAGGCAAAATACTGGCAGGGCTTACACTGCAGGGCACAGGGAGAAGAAACATTACGGCAGATCTAAGCCGTTGTATTTTAAATACAACTATCACCATAATGGTTCATGTGCTCCCAAATGCCACAAGTGCAACAGAGTTGGCCATCTGACCCGTGACTGTAGGAGTTCTACAAATGCCAATACTACTATCAACCAAAGAGGCACTAGGGCAAGTTAGAAGGCTACTTGCTATGAATGTGAGAATCAAGGGCACTACAGGAGTGATTGCCCGGAGCTAAAGAACCAAAACCATGAGAATGGAGGTACTGGAGCACGTGGAGTGGTGCATGCTTTAGGAGGAGGAGAAACCAATCAAGACCATAACGACATGGAGGAAGATATCAATGCCTAGACTCTATTCCTTTAAGAATTCTCGTTGTATTTTCTTTTAAAGATTCCGCTGTGATTTTACAAACGACTTCAAGTTATCTATCAAAGCAACGTGTTGTGAAAATTTCGTCAACTTTACTTTAACCTTCTATTTTGTAAGTCAAATTATAACATTATTTTGACGAAAATGAGCATTGCATCGTTGGCCCTCAAATATACATAGTCTGATCACCTATGTATATTTGGTGTATAGACTGATCATCTATGCATTCAGGAAGGACCATGCCATGCTGGGAGTAGTCACCTTAAAACTTCTTGTCAAGAAACAATTTTTCTATTTAGTTTTGTGGGCGTTTTCATAAAACGTATGTATCTCGAGGAACCAACTAACAATCATAATAGCTAAGCAAACCGTTACACCATCTTACTATAAGGTCGACGTCATCTTATACCAAATCCTAAGCCAAGAAGCCGAGACACATCACTAGTCGCCCTAGGAAAATCCGCTATCAAATTTGCTCGCCAAAAGAGTTACGCCGATGTGAGGCGTAAGCCTGTAAAATTTCAAGTTAACAATCTAGTTATGCTTAAGGTATCGCCTTAGAAAGGGTGCTTCCAAAGTGCTATAAATGCGAACAAATATGGTCACCATCGCCCGTGCTGTAGGGGTCAGGAAATGAAATGCTGTTAATAACAAAGGGTCTTGTGACAAGTCAGAGATTACTTTGATATGAATGTGGGGAATCAAGGGCACTACATGAAGGGATTTGCCCAGAGCGAAAGAACCACAATATGTCATTAAAAACCAAATTGAAGGTACGTAGAGCACATGGGTGGTGCATTACCTTAAGAGGAGGAGAAACCGATCAAGGCCCTAACAACATTAAGGATGGGATTGAAGCTTAAAAGAGAAAGTTGGCTCGCCTTGCCTAGCAAACCCTAAGTTGGAACGATCTTAAACTTTATTTCCTTAGGAGTTCTCGTTGTATTTCCCTTAAAATCTCAGTGTTGTAAGATTGATTTAAATTATCTATTATGAGGATTTCGTCATATTATACTTAAGTTCTTACGTACTTTGACGAACTACTCTCGCGAATATCATGAAATTATAACGCTATTTTTGACGAAATGAGCAATGCATCGTTGTCTCAATTATACTGGCCTGATCAACTATTGTATAATTCAGGAAAGGTTACCATGCCCTGCTGAGAGTAGTCACTCTAAAAACCTCTTGTTAAGGAAACCAAATTTCTATTATATCATGTTTTGTGTTCGTTATTCATAGAACGCGTTTACATTTTAGAAATCGAATAGTAACATATTCAAATAGATGACCATTCCCACTCCGTCTTACTATAAAGTTGGCATCATCTCTATACCAAATCCTTAACCGATAAATCCTAGACACTTACTAGTCGCCTAAGACCAATTTCGCTTTCGAATTTTGCTCGCCATTAGTGGAATTTACTAATATCTACCCATTCGAAATCAACTTTAAGGCCTGTTTTTTTTTATTTTAGAACTTGGTAGTTTCGGATGATTATAATGGTATGGTATTGGTTGGCGAAAATACAAGCGATCATTGTGTGTGCCGAGTAGATTGTTTCGCATCCTAGAGAAGAAGTGACTTGAGAAAGTAACAATGGTTCAGAACTTCCGAATATTTCCTGAGGACTTGCCGGGTATTCCTCCGAACTCGAAAGAAGGAGTTTCAAATGTTTTGGTACCTGGTGCTGCACCTGTACGCATCGGGCACCTAATCGATGGCGCTTCGAGATGGAATGAGTTATTTGGGCACTGAATAGAGACTGTCCGACAAAGGCTTTATTAAGACCCAGTTCCTCACCTTTTTGGTGCTCGGTCTTGTTTAGTCTAGAAGAAGGACGGTGGTCATTACGGATGTGCATTGATTACCGGGAACTGGAATATAATTATCGATGAAGAACCGTTATCCGCTCACCAAGAATTGATGACCTATTTGATCAGCTCCAAGGTTCGAGTGTCTTCTCGAATTATTGACTTAAGATCAGGATATCACCAATTGAAGTGTTCGGGATGAAGACATTCGAAGACTGCCTTCGGACTCGTTGATGGTCATTTCGAATTGCAAGTAATGACGTTTGGTTTGACAACGCACCTGCGGTGTTTATGGACCTTATGACCGATGTGTGCTAACTCACACTGGACCAAATGTAATTTGTCTTGTTTAATGATATTTTTGATCTATTCCAAGAGCAAGCAAGAGGCACGGAAAAGCATCTTGTAGATTTTATTGGATTGCTGAAGAAGGAGGAGTTGTATGCTAAGTTCTCTCAAATGTGAATTTTGGTTTTACTAAGTACTATTTCCTCGGTCTACGTGTTCGTTTTAAGTGAAGGAATTATGTGGTCCAGCAATAGATTGTATCCATTTATGGGATTGGGCATCTCCTAAGTCGCCAAACAGGGAAGATTCGTCACAATTCTTAGGTCTTGCTGGCATCTATCGAAAGCTTTATCGAGGGTTTTCCAAGATCGCACTAGCTATGTCCAAGCTCACCCAGAAGAAGATTAAGTTTGAATGGAGGCGATTAACAAGAAGCAGCTGTTCAGCTGTTGAAGGCAAAAGTTGTGCAGTGCACCAATCCTTGATTACATGAAGAAGCGAAGATTTCATTGCATACTGCGATGTTCGAAGAAGGGTTTGGGGCGCTGTGTGGATGCCAGAGAGAAACGTGATTTCTTATGCATCACGACAGTTGAAGATTCAGGTAAAAACTACACGACGCATGATTTAGAACTCGGTGCAGCTGATGTTCGAACTCTTAAAGATTCTGGAGACATTATTTTTACGGAACCAAGTGTTACAGGTGTTACGATCCAGTGTTTTGCAACCACCAATTTAGATCAAAAAGAGTTGAACATGAGGCAACGTCGATGGTTAGAGTTACTAAGTGATTACGATTGCGATATTCGTTATCACCCGGGGAAAGCAAATGTCGTTGCTGATGCTTTAAGCAGGAAAGAACGAGAACCACCTCTAAGAGTTCGAGCCTTGGTTATGACTATTAGTTTGGATCTTCCCAAACAGATCTTAAATGCTTTAAAAACGAAGCGCGAAAACCCGGAGAAACATTAATAGTGATGAGTTGGGGGAATGTTTGGTTGGAAAATGAAAAATTTCAGAAGACTATTAGAGAACAAAAGTTGCGAACCACGTGCGGAATCGGAAACCTGTGCCTAAATGCAGGAAGCTTGGTTACATTGTTTATGGCCAATTTGCGGGACTATAATCATGCACTAGTCCCACAAATCAATATAACTATATTTCATCCCGGGTTCCGGGACAAATGTACCAAGACATGAAAGAAGTTGTTATGGTGGACCAAACATGAAAAGACGACATAGCCACTTATGTTAATAAGTACTTGACTTTTTGCTAAGGTCAAGGTCTGTACATCAAGGCATCAGGAATTGTTGGTACAACCCAAGAAACCCGAATGGAAGTGGGATAACATTATCCTTGGATTTTGTCACGAAGCTTCTAAGACTTCTCAAGGCTATGTTACATTTGTGGCCGTGATCGTTGACGTACTCACTAAGTCTGCGATTCTTCATACGAATGAGGGAAAAGATCCTTTGGATAAACTATGCAAGATTGTACCTAAAGGAGCGTGGTCACGAGGCATGGGATACCAGTCTCAAGTTCATTTGTGGATCGTGACCCTGAGGTCTCGCATCCAATTTCTGGAGGTCACTTCAGAGTGCTTTGGGTCAACTTGGATTTAGTATGTCGTACCATCCTCAAACAGATGGGGCAAAGGTGAGAGGAACAATTCAAACTTAGAGGATATGCTGCGTGCTTGTGCAATCGACTTTGGAAGGGTTTGGGTTTCCCATTTGCATTGTCGAGTTCTCATATAACAATAGCTATCGGCGCTTGCATCAAGGGCCGCACCATATGAAGCACTTTTTGTCGGAAGTGTCGTTCACCTGTTTGTTGGACTGAAGTTGGAGAAGCTCAAGGGAACTCGGTCCAGATGATCCAAGAGGACCACTGAGAAAATCATCCAGATTCTTACAGAGACAGAATGCAAGCTGCTCCGTGATCGACAAATTAAGAGTTACGCTGACTTTGAAACATAAGCCATGATATTCCAAAGTTGGGAGACAAAGTCATGCTTTAACGGTCTCGCCTTGGAAAAGGGTGGTCGTACGTTTTGGCAAACGGGGGAAGTTAAACCCTAGGTATGTTGGACCTTTTAAGGTGATAGAAAGAGTGGGAGTGTTGTTACAATGCTTAAACTTCTAGAGAATTAGCAGAAGTCCATACATACATTTCTGTATTAATCTGAAAAAAAGTTGTTCATGCCGACGACCCAATAGTATATTTATTAACGTTCGTTGGATGGACTTCATCTGGACGACAAACTTCATTTTGTTGAAGAACCGATAGAAATAGTGGGCCGTGAAGTTAAACGGTTGAAGCGAAGTCGGATCCCATTGGTCAAAGTTCGATGGAACTCCAAAAGAGGTCCTGAGTTCACGTGGGAGCGTGAAGACCAATTCAAGAAGAAATACCCACCATCTCTTCATCAAGACGCACCAGTAGTAAGTGCTACATTGTAAAGCCTGAGGACAAGGCTCAGTTTAACGGGGAAAGTCTATAACTCCCTGTGTTTTCAAGTCATTGACGACGTCAAACAAATACGCCTTTTGTACCTTTGTAATTGATTACGCATTGACTTGTAATTGTAAAGTAAGGGTAAATCGCGTACGCAAAAATTTAGCGTTCAATGTAACGGGCATTCAAACAATTAATTTATACTTCAAGCAAGGGTTATATAATTATTTTAAGATAATTTATTAACCTTGTTCATTTTATTTTTATTTTTTTTTTTTTTTTTTCGGTTAGTTAGTGTATACGTTCGCAGTATTTTAAATTGCGTTTAGGCACTCCCGGAACCACGAAAAACTTTTCTCTAACGCTTCAACACAATACCACCTTTATACCCATAAACAAAAATTTCATAAATATATCATATATATCTTTGTTTTGCCGAATTACTTGCATCATGTACAAAGATATACATGAAAATGGACATAATACTTGCAACTTGGTCAATCTTATGCCATACCACTTTATGACACACCATACCCCCCATCCCTACCATCCCTTGACCCATTGACCATGGATAAGGCCATCCTAGGAAACCTTATGTCTCCTTGGACAAGTAAACCTTTTAATACACAATACAACCTAACCACATAATATCATCTTAACATCTTAGAGAAAAGTCACAACAATCTCTTTTGCTTCCAATAGGCACGGTCACAGAAACTCCACCCAACTAATCCATACAAAAAATTTTCTAAACCTTCCCCTTCAATATTTCACTATCTAAGATGTACTAAGGCATTTGCAAGCATTGGTTAACCATTTCCAAGTTATAATCAAGAAAAAGGAAGCTAGGGTTTAGTGAAGGAAAGTAAGGGTTTATAAAGTGCAAGTTTGGTTTTTGTGGCTAAACAAGGGTTTAGTACTTGTTCATCATCACCATCATTCTTCTTAAGGTCCATTTAAACTCTTTATGTTGCTATAATTTTCATTATTATGCATATGATATTTCTATTTAGCTTAAATCACCATTTAGGTTTTAATCATGAAAAATTAGTTTTCACTTGAAATGACCACATGGATTACTTATACATATGTTGTGTTAATACTTACATTATGTTAAAAAGGATGAGAAAATGTTATATCATATTGTTTTGGAGTAACAGGGAGTATGGATTAATTGGGTTTTCATAACTTCTATATCATGTTTCAACTTAAAGAAATACATAAGACATGTTAATATTGATTATGGACTTTTAATCATGTTAATATAACACTAAAATAAAGTCCTATGGAAAGAAATATACTTGTACACACTTGGTTATGTGTAAAAATGATTATTTACAAAACTAGTAAATTAGAGATTTCTTAAGTAAAGTTATGATCTTAAGTATTATCATGAATTAATTAACCTTGGTAACTTGGACACATGAGGACTAATATGGACAATAGACATTTAATATATGTATGATTTATAATATATATGATATATGAGACTTGTGATAAAATACAAAAGTAGTAAAGTATAAAGAAAAGATCATAAATGGACTTAACTAACAAGCATAAACATTCTGTCCCAAATTCGAATTTTGACATGCTTATTTTATATTTTTATAAGATAATACATTTCACGACGATTCCGAAAAAGTAAGAAACTTGTTAAACGGATTAATAACGAAAAAGTTACGTTAAAAACGAGTTATACGTTAATAAACGAAGTCGTAAGTAAATTTTTATAAAAACATTTTTATAAAAATTATAAACAGCAAGGGTTGATATTTTTAACAAATAATACATATTTTTAGGATTCCAAAATGATAAGAATCGTAATTTTTCAATTAATAACGAACGAGTTATGAATTTCGCAAGTTTACGTCAATTAATACTTTTATAAAACTATTTTTATAAAAGTTACTATTCATGACAGAAAGTTATATTTTGTAACCTCATAAAAATAGTAGAACTTTCAAATACGAGAACGTCTCGAAAGAATCGTTTTTTAAAAACGGAGCTTATAACAAATAAAATACGACATTACGGGTTTTACGACGCGAATTCGTTTTTAATAAAGCTCACGTCTGACCGTCCCCGCACCTTGTGAACAGTAAAATTTACTGTTCACCAGTAGGTCGAAATTCAAAAATGTCAATTTATGATAACTCGTCTTGATACGAAAAGATGGACATAAGAAACGCGAGAATCGGGTTTAAAACGCGAAAGTTACGCCAGTTTTACTAAACGATAATTATTAACGTTTAATTATTAAGCACAATTTTTCTTAAACCACATTAGTTGGTGATTGAGCTATATAGAATATTATGTGTTATATAGTTCTATATTACTAGGGAGTTTAGAATGAGGCCTCTTTCGGATGGCGTTTCGACGGAAGTTGTTGGATTTACGATTTTAAGTGTCTTAACTCCTGAGCGTCATGTCGCGCCCTCTTTAATTATGATAGCGCCGAACGATAGTACGTTGTAAAACTTTAGGATTATATTCAATATTTTTAGTTTAAGTACTCGGTTACTTATACGAACTTAATTTAATTAGGTTGCTTTCGATCAATTCGGTGGGCTGTTAATTGTGATACATCGGACATTACTCACGCAAGGTGAGTTCATAGCCCACGTTTTTCATGCTTTTATCTACAAAGTTTTTGGGGTATGAAAAAACATGCATTGTTTTACAACTGGAACAAGGGTTAAGTTTCATGTTATGATTACATGTTGCCTAAGTAGCGATAACCCATATGAGCCCATTATCATGAACTGTTAATTACACGATGCGCGAATGTTATAAATAGATCTATTGGGTTTGACAACCACGTTCGGGTGATTAGCTTTCACCAGTGAAACGAAATCGTATACCATATCGTACATGGGCTTTGCGGGTTAGAACATTCACCCACGGTGCAAAACGGCCATTAATTTGGCATCCTTACATGTCAAGCTTCAGTGTCATGAGCTTTAGAGCAAAGTTAATTACATTTTTATGTGATATCTAGCATCTGTTGCATTATCATACAATTGAAGGATCTTGTGGTTTCCTACAATATATGAATTTATCAAACTAGGAATTCACCACTTATTGTTGACGTTTTAAAGCAATGTTTTTCAGGGGATCAATAAGCACAAGGTGCGATGGATACATTGGTGGTTTTGATTTGGATGTCTTGCATTAAAGATTTTGTCGCATTTCATTTTGTTATCTGTTATGGGCTGAAAATCTTTGTATTTGATTAAGTGAACAAGTTAAGCTACGGGTTTTTGTAACAATGACTTTGTTAAATCCATTGTATCGTTTTCAAACGAACTTTTTGGGGCTAGTTCTTATATATCTCTTGTGTTGTTGATTCATGAAGTAACACGCCCCGGACCCATATTCCGCTGCGACCCAATTTGGGGGTGTTACATCAAGGGTTGTAGATAGATGACTAAGGAAGGCTATAGGTGATTCATGGAAGCTAGGAGAGTAGTTATGCAAGTTGGTGAGGGTCTATATGGGTTCGGTTAGACAGGGTGACAAGGACGTGACAAGGCCAAACTTGGTGGCCAAGGGAGGTGATAGAGGTGCTTGGTTTCTTTCTTGTGACATGGTAGTGATGTCATGGTGGTGCTAGGATTCTTGCTTGAGGTACTTGTTTGATTAAATGGGTTAAATGAAAGAAAAAGGGGGTGACGTGGTGGTTTGGGTTCAAAGGTTTCTCGAGTTAGGGTTTTTGGTCTTTAAAATGTGTATTAGGGTTTATGATTAGGATAGTTAGGGTTTAGGATTAAGGGTTTAGTGTGACGGATTAGGTTTTAGGGATTAAGGGTGTATGGTTCAGAATTAGGGTTTAGGGTTTTGTTTTAGGTTTTAAAAAAAAAAGTGAATATATCGGTTTTAGGGTTTTGTTTAGGGTTTAGGGGTTTAGATTAGGCTTTAGACGACTTAGGGTTTAGGTTTAGGTTTAGAAATCTTGCATTATGGCTTTGTACCTTTGTCGCTTGAGTTTGGTAGCGTAAGAAACTAGAGTGATTTAGGAGGTAAATGACCTAGTTTGAACTTTCTTGATTATGGACTTGTAATTGGGCTTTAGAAGTTGTAAACTTGATTTGAGGAGGGAAAATGATGTTCAAATGTTGTGATTATACACTTGTTACACATGCTTGAAGGCTTGCCCACATTAATTTTATATGTATTACATTACCATATAATTATGGTTTAGTTAGTTATAAACTGTTAACGTATAAAGTATGTTTTCATTATTACATTGTAATGTACGTTAATGGATAATGTACTGGTTAAAAATGATTTAGATTATACTTGACATATTAGGATGTTTACATGATATAAACATAGATACAATTGGCATAGGTAGGTTGCGTGAGCTCGTTTACTTTAGAGATGCAAGTTACGTTGCATAATGAGATAAATTAAAATTTTCCATATAAAAGGTAGTATATATATAATAGATAGATATTACAGTGCATCTAATTTAATAGATGGATAATTACATTGATGAAAATTACAGGTTGTTATAGTCTTCCTCCCTTAAAAAAAATCTCGTCCCGAGATTTAGTTGGTTGCCGGAGTGATGTTTGAAAACAGATGTGGATACTTGGCACGAATTTGATCTTCACGTTACCACATAAATTATGGTCCTCTTTTAGAGTTCCATCTTACTTTGAATATAGCAATATAACTTTGTTTTAGTTGCTTGACTTCTCGATCCATGATCTCTATTGGTTCTTCCACAAAGTTGAGTTTGTCATCAAGCTGAAGCTCTTTTATTAGAATGACAAGGGATTCGTCAGATAAGCATTTCTTTAGATTAGAAAAATGAATAGTACTGTGGACATTACTGAGCTCTTCAGGAAGCTCAAGTTTATATGCCACTGGGCCAATCCGTTTAAGGATTTTGAAAGGTCTAATGTACCGGGGATTAAGCTTTCCTCGTTTTCCGAATCGGATGAACCTTTACGAGGTGTAACTTTTTTACGTAACTCGATCTCCACCTGAAATTTATAAGCTTCGTCTTTCATTGGAGGAACTTCTATGTCGTCTCTTGTAGCTTGCAAGCACTTGTTCGAATTTGCACTATCTTCTTAGTGGTTTCAATGGATTTATTTATGGTCATGTATGTTGAACATCTCCACTTCGGCACAGCAAAAAACAGGTAGATCATTGCACTTTGACCAATAAAGTGCCTCAAATAGTGTTGCCTTAATACTGGCATGGTAACTGTTATTGTAAGAAAATTCTACTAATGGTAAGTTTTTTTCCCATCCTTTTCCAAAATCTATAACATAGGCTCGAAGCATGTCTTCAAGTGTTTGGATGGTTCTTTCACTTTGTCTATCGGTTTAAGAATGATAAGGCCGTACTCATGGTCTAATTTGTGTACCCAAAGCAACTCTATAATGATTTCAAAGAATTCTGGATGTGGAAATGACTGTCTAGTTCCGAGATATAGATATTGGCACTCCATGTCGGAACTATTTCTTTTATGTATAAACTTGTAAGGGTTTTCTTACTTTGTCTCTCGGGTATCGGTAGGGATGAAATGTGCTGCGGATGTGGTGACGATCGACATAATGACCCAGATTTTCTGTCATGCCCGTTAGAGGTGTTGGTTGTTTTGTGATGAATCATTGATATCTCTCCCACTTCCACCATTGGAATATCTCTGGTTTATACCAGTAAGCCAGATGGCTCCGACATTATTGCTTTAACTCTAGAACATGTCAACATTGCCAACTATTCAGCGATGTTTTCCTTCTAAGTTATGGCACACCAATAAAGTTTCTTTAGGATTCTGATTCATCTTGTCAGAACCGGGGGTGAATAGAAATTCTTTAATCATGGGACTCATGCATGATCAAGTCTCTCAGATTTACCAGGGGATAGTGGTAACCAACATACGCCGATTCTTGATACATTAGGGTTCATCAGGACGTTTTCAAATGCTTTGATAGGTCTCTGTGTCCTCGTAAGTTTTCAGCCTTTGATGTTTTCTTCTTTAAGTGTTCAGTTTGAGCTTTTCGAGTATTTGTGATGGTTAATTTGTGGATGATGGTACATAATTATGATCTACTCGGAGTGGTTTGATTCGTTCCTTCCGGCTTAAGTCATCTGCTACGACATTTGCCATTCCAAGATGGTAGCGAATTTCACAATCGTAATCTGCAAGCAATTCTAGCCAACAAGGTTGTCTCATGTTCAACTCTTTCTGATCAAGGATATGCTGAAGACTTTTATGATCAGTGAACACAGTACATTTGGTGTCATACAAATAGTGTCTCCAAATTTTAAGAGCTAACACTACTGCTCCTAATTCGAGATCATGAGTGGTATAGTTTTCTTCATTAGGCTTAAGTTGTCGGGATGCATATGCAATAACCTTCTCTCTTTGCATTAACACTGCTCCCAGACCTTAATGGGATGCATCACAGTAAACAATAAAATCATCATTTCCTTCTGGTAATGCTAAGATTTGAGCTTCACATAGCTTCTGTTTAAGTAGTTGAAAAGCCGACTTCTTGGTCTTTTCCCCAGATATACTTCTTGTTCTTCTGGGTTAATTCAGTCAAAGACTTTGTAATCTTCGAGAAATCTATGAAAAATCTCCGATAATAACCGGCGAGTCCTAAGAATTGACGTATTTCTGTAGGTGTAGTAGGAGATGTCACAATTTTAATGCTTCATCTTTGCGGGGTTCGACATGAAGTCCTTGACGATTAATTAATGTGTCCTATGAAATTGGCCGATATGAATTAGAAATCACCTCTAGAGAATTGCATTACAACTTCTCTTTCTTGAGTAATTCTAGGATTATTCTTTAGATGGATTTTGTGTGCTCTTCACTAGTTCTCGAGAGTAGATTAGTTTATCATAAATGAACACTGATTACAATTGGTACAAGTCCAAGTATGGTTTACACACACGATTTATAAGATCCATGAATACAGCAGGTGCGTTAGTTAAACCAAATGGCATCACTTGAAATTCATAATTTTTGTATCTTGTTCTGAAAGCAGTCTTGGGAATATCTTCATCCCTGACTCTCAGTTGATGATAGCCTGATCTTAATTCAATCTTCGAGTAGACACTCAAACCTTGAAGTTGGTCAAATAAGTCATCAATACTGGGTAATGGGTAACGATTCTTTACGGTAAGTTTATTCAACTCCCGGTAAACGATACACATTCTGAAAGATCCGCCTTTCTTTTTGACAAATAAGACAGGAGCTCCCCAGGGTGAAGTACTTGGTCAGAAAAAACCTCGGTCTGCTAACTCTTAAAGTTGGTTAGATAGTTCCTGCATTTCTGAAAGAGCTAATATATAAGGTGCTCGGGCTACAGGTGCCGTTCCTGGAATTAGATCGATTTGGAATTCTACTAGGCGAATGGGAGGAAGGCCAGGTAGATCTTCAGGAAAAACTTCTAGGAATTCCTTGACTACTGGGATATCTTCTAGTCGTTTCTCGTATGACTTCTTTTCCATTACTTAGATTATGAAAACTTAACAACCTCAGGATATATACCTTTCGGTTTTTATATAGGATATGAGATTTAGTCGGGTTTTACTTTGGTCACCTCGGATGATCAAAGTTTCACCATTAATTGGGATGTGGATGACTTTCTCGTCACAAATAATTCTAGAATAATACTTGGATAACCAATCCATACCAATGACGATGGTGAAACTACCAAGTTTAATTGGCATAAGATCAATTTTGAAAGGTTGATTTAACAAAATTAGGGTGCAACCCTGGATAACGGTATTAGTGCCTACTAAGTTTCCATTAGCCATTTCAATATCGTAAGTGGTAT
>BQNB010107326.1:0-23193 GCA_026074375.1 Tanacetum coccineum | reverse complement strand
ATATGTCAATTTAAAGGGGTGTTTGGCATTAGCTAGTTGGACCTCATTAAGTCAAAAGGATTTGTGCATTTTATTTGAGTTAGCTTGGATTTCATTTATAATCAGTAGGAATAGAGATTTTAAAGTTAGATTTTCAAAATATAAAAAGTTATGGCCTAATTTGTCATCTCAGCACCAGGGCACTTTTTCCTATTCCTTAAGCTTGTGAAAATTTGATCTAAGCCTTTCAAGGCTTAGATCTTGCTTGCATAGTATTTTTGCACTCAATTGGAGTGTGTCTTAGTGCAAGTTTTCTTCAAAGGGAGCCTGCACTATTGGGTTTTTGTTTATGCCAATTGCACCAGCAGTACTAACAGCAGTTAGTACTGCTGATCTTCAAGCTTCATTTAAGCTGGATATTGTTGGACTTATAAGCTTAGATTCAGATATATTTTAGTTTTATAGCAACTTAGGTTAAGTCATAGCTTAATTTCCATTTCCAGTTTATTTTGCTAGTCCTAATTTACTTTTAAAAGTCACTTAATCAGTAAAAAAAGCCAAAAACAATAGATTAGTTAAGTAGTTTTCTTAATTGAGAATCCTAGCTTAAGGTAGTTGATTTTATTACTTAAATAAATACTTAATAAGTAGTTTAATAAGTCCTCAAGAGCTTAAAATCTAATTTTGGTTTATGTGCCTTTTAGCTTAAATGAATTTTGTGCTTATCTCTTTGATTTCTGAGTTTCCTATTTAGCTCTTCAATTTCAGCTATCAATAAGTGTTTTAAACTCTATTTACTTTTTTCATTTAGTTTAAGCAATTCATAAGCTGTCTAGAACACTTTTCCTTTTTCATTTTGAACTTATTTTGAGCTTTTTATAGCTAATTTAGTAGAAACCAAAGATAAGCCCTCTTCACTGAGGACAGCTTATTGATAAGCTTTTTATGAGCTTATTAGTGGGTTTCAAACCATAGTGCTTTTGTTAAAGTTGTTCTCTCCAGCTTATTTTATAACTTAGCTTCTTTAAGTTTTTGCTGAAAATCACTTTTTACTTTCATCTTATTTTTAAGTCTAAAAGGACTTAGTTTGAAGTCGGGCGTGGTCTCAGGGGTTGGTTTTGCAACTTTAAATTTTCTCAGTTAGTCCCTCCATAGTTAGTTAGTCTTTCCTGTTAGTCCTTTAGGGATTTGCATAGTTAGTCCCTAGATAGTTAAATAGTTAGTTTAATTAATTTTAATTAGTTTAAATTAGTAATTAGGTTTAGCTTTTAATTAGTTTAAATTTTAGAAAAATCATATCTTTTAATCTAAAAAGCCAAAAATAGTAATTCTTTTTTCTAAAATTTTCTTTTTACTTATTTTACTTAGGAAAAATATAATTTCAATTATTTTCTATCGTCGTGTTTTATTTGTTTCCCGTATTTGTTTAATTGTTTAATTGCCTTTAATTGTTCAAAATTAATTGATGCTTTTTATTTAGTAGATATAGATTATCAAAAATACCTTTGCTTCATTCAAATCAGATTCCAAGCTTAAACGAGGTTTCAATTTCACTAGTCGTTGAGGAAACGACCCGGGTGATCATATTTACCCGGTTAAATATACGTATTATATATTATATTATAAATATTTTTGAGAGTGAATTTTCTTTAGGTAATTTTCTTAATTGCTCTTGTGGAATATTATTTTTATAGTATATTTTACAGTGTATCTAAACTGCAAATCATGGCCAATAGGACAAACATAAATATCGGTAACAATAGGTGACATAGAACATTCAACTTCTACATGGATGAACTTTGTGGTGGTAAGATCACCGTCTCCATACAATGGGATCATAGGGAGGCCAAGAGTAAGGAAAATTCAGGCAGTCCCGTCAACAGCTAATGAAATGTTAATATTCCCAGTCCCAGGAGGAATACTCATACTGTGAAGCAGTAAGATTATCCCACTCGAATGCATGATGGTTTCAGGACTGAAAGCACAGCCTTCCGCCAACACCCGAGTCGCGGAGGAAAGAATCAAAGTGGCAATCCACCCGGAATACCTAGAGCAAACAGTAGTAATAGGTTCCACTCTAATGGAGGATGGGCGAAAAGAGTTGTGCGGCTTACTTAGGCGCAACCTAGACATATTCACTTGGAAACCAGCGAACATGACAGGGGTTCCACGGCATATACCGGAGCATCAGCTGAATGTTCGTGAAGGGTGTCCTCCAGTCAGACAAAAGAAAAGAAGCCAAGCACCAGAAAGAAATAAGGCAATACAAGAGGAAGTGGAAGGACTTGTGTAAGCCGGCATCATGAAGAAAGTTCATTACCACAGCTGGTTGGCAAATCCGATAATGGTAAAAAAGCATGACAACAGCTGGAGGATGTGTGTGGACTTCAAAGACCTGAACAAGGCATGTCCTAAAGATGGTTATCCGCTCCCAGAGATAGATTGGAAGGTGGAATCCATTTGCGGATACCCCTTCAATTGCTTTCTAGATGCGTATAAAGGATATCACCAAATAAAAATGGCAAATGAGGATGAAGAAAAAACAACATTCATCACCAGCCAGGGGATATTCTGCTACTCAAAAATGCCTTTTGGTTTGAAGAATGCCGGAGCAACCTACCAACGTTTGGTAGACAAAGCATTCCAGAAGCAAATTGGCAGAAACTTGGAGGTATACATGGACGATCTGGTAATCAAGAGCCGCACAGAACAAGAAATAATAAGGGACATCGAAGAAACATTCAAGACCCTAAGGAAAATAAACATGAAGCTAAATCCCAAGAAATGCACCTTCGCGGTGGAAGAAGGCATGTTCTTGGGATACATGGTAAACACCAAAGGGATAAAAGTATGTCCGGATAAGGTAGAAGCCGTTTTAAGCCTACCTTCCCCAAAATGTTTAAAAGACATGCAAAGGCTGAATGGAAAGTTAGCAAGCCTAAATAGATTCCTAGCCAAGTCAGCAGAAAAGTCGCTACCATTCTTTAAAACCTTGAAGAAATGCACAAAGAAAAGTGACTTTCAGTGGACTACGGAATGAGTTTTCCATTGCGGTCTTTGAGCTTGTATGCTCCTTTACCTAGTGCTTCCGTCACTTCATACGGTCCTTCCCACTTAGGGCCCAGCTTTCCTCCGTATTCTGCATGGCTGGCATTATTGCTCCGGTATACAAGGTCTCCTGGTTTGAAGCTTGTGTTACGAACCTTAGAGTTATAGTATTTTTCTATTTTTGCCTTGCTTCTTGCCTCGCGGATTGCTGTTTGTTCTTTTTTTTCTTCTAAGAGATCCAGGTTGAGTTTTAAGGCTTCATCATTTTGTACCATGTCTATTTCTGTATTCCTTAGGGTAGGCATGCCAATTTCCGTTGGAACTACTGCTTCCGTTCCGTACATCAACGAGAATGAAGTGTCCTCATTGCTTGATTTGATCATGGTGCAGTGCGCCCATAGGACGTGCGGGATTTCTTTCATCCAATCATTGCTTCCTTTATCTAATCATGCCTTCATTCCTTCTCCCAAGCTTCTGTTCGCTCTTTCTACCAAGACGTTAACTTGCGGGTGCTTGACGAAGGCGAATCGCTGGCGGATATTCAGTTTTTCACACCAATCCTTGAATGGGTTATCTTTAAATTTCTTTCCATTGTCGGATATTATCTCCCCTGGCAGGCCAAACCTGCAAACTGTGTTATCCCATACAAACTTTTTAATCTGGTTGCCCGTTATAGTCGCGACTGGTTTTTCCTTAATCCATTTCATGAAATACTCAATTTCTACTATTAAAAATTTGACCTTGTCGCCGGCTATGTCAATTCCTTATTTATAGAATGACCATGGAGATGTAATGGGAGTTAACTTCTATTGTGGGTTCCTTGGCACGGGACGATTAACTTGGCAATCTTAGCATTCCCGTATCACTTTCCTTGCGTCTTTATGCATGGTTGGCAAGTAGTATCCTGTTCGTATAGCTTTGGCTACTACGGACCTTGGTCCTACGTGCATGCTGTAGGATCTTTCGTGGATTTCTCTTATAACATAGTTTGCTTGCAATGGTCTGACACACCGTAGCCATGGCTCAAGAAAGGATTTTTTGTACAGAACTCCGTCAATCAGAGCGTACCGTCTTGATCTAAGCTGTACCGCCCTAACCTTTTTGCTTTCCGCATGGAGTATTTCTTCTGTGAGGTATTCATAAATTAGGGTCATCCAAGTATTTCCTTCTTCCTCTACGATTGCTAATACTTCTGCTTCATTTATGGATTTTTCTTTGAGCTCTTCCATTAGGACCTGCTTAGTGAGTAAAGTTGGTGGATGCAATCTTGCTTAGAGCATCAGCTTTCTTATTTTCACTTCTGGGCGCTTGTTTGATTGAGAACTTCTTGAAATTGCTGGCAAGCATTTTCACTTTCTCTATGTACTGTATCATACCAGGTTCCTTGGCTATGTAGGACCCATTGATTTGGTTAGCCACTAGGCGGGAGTCCACATGTGTTCGAAGGTTTTTTACTCCTATTTGCTCTGCGATCCTGAGACCGGCGATCAGAGCCTCATACTCGACTTTATTGTTGGTCGCATCGAACCTGAATCTCAGAGCGTAGGTAAATTATGTTCCTTCCGGGTCAGTAAGTATTAGTCTGGCTCCGGAACCATCTATACATGATGATCCGTCTGTGAACAGTGTCCATGGCTCTAGAAGCTCTTCCTCAACTTTTATGGGTGCGGCTGGGGAATTATCTTCCGACCGTTCCACTATGAAGTCTGCCAAGACTTGTGCTTTGACTGATATTCTTGGCCGGTATTGTATGTCATACTCCCCCAGCTCTATGCTCCATTTCTGCAGCCTTCCTGCAATTTCTGGTTTTGATAGCACCTGCTTGATTGGCAGGTCTGTGATGACAATGATTGGATGTGCTTCGAAGTACCTCTTTAGCCGTTTGCTGGCATGTACTAAAGCCAACACTAACTTCTCCATTGGTGTGTAATTTATTTCTGAGCCTTGTAAAGCACGGTTAACGAAATAGATTTTCATTTGCTTCGCCTCCCTTTCGATCATCAAAACTGCGCTTACGACTTCTCTTGATGCCGCAAGGTAAACAATAAGTTCCTCATTTTCCATAGGTACGGTTAGTGTGGGTAGTTCTGCTATTAGCTTTTTCATTTGCTTAAATGCGGCTTCCGCTTCCGCAGTCCATTGAAAGTCGCTCTTCTTTGTGCATTTCTTTAAGGTCTTAAAGAATGGTAGCGACTTTTCTGCTGACTTTGCCAGGAACCTATTTAGACCTGCTATTTTTTCATTTAGCCTTTGTAAGTATTTTAGACATTTTGTGGATGGTAAGCCTATGACGCCTTCTACCTTATCTGGACAAACTTTTATCCCTTTGGTGTTTACCTTGTATCCCAGGAACATGCCTTCTTCTATTTCGAAGGTGCATTTATTAGGATTTAGCTTCATTTTGATTTCCCTTAGAGTTTTGAATGTCTCTTCGATGTCCCTTATTATTTCTTGTTTCGTGTGACTTTTGATTACCAGATCATCTACGTAAACCTCCAAGTTCCTGCCAATTTATTTCTAGAAGGCTTTATCTACCAAGCGTTGGTAGGTTGCCCCGACAATCTTCAACCTAAAAGGTATTTTTGAGTAGCAACATATTCCCTGGCTAGTGATGAATGTTGTTTTCTCTTCATCCTTCTTTGCCATTTTGATTTGGTGGTATCCTTTGTATGCATCCAGGAAACATTTAAAGGGATATCCGCATAGGGATTCTACCTTCCAATCTATTTCTTAGAGCGGATACCCATCTTTAGGACATGCCTTATTTAGGTCTTTGAAGTCCACACACATCCTCCAGCTGTTATCGTGCTTTTTTACCATTATCGGATTTGATAACTAGCTGTGGTAATGGACTTCCTTCATGATACCGGTGCCTATAATTTTTTCTACTTCCTCTTGTATTGCCTTGTTTCTCTCTAGTGCTTGGCTTCTTTTCTTTTGTCTAACTGGAGGGCATCCTTCTCGGATATTCAGCTGATGCTCTACTATGTGTCGCGGAACCCATGTCATGTCCTCAGGTTTCCAAGTGAATATGTCTAGGTTATGCCTGAGTAATCCGCACAACGCCTTCCGCCCTTCCTCTGTTAGAGTGGAGCCTATTGCAATTGTTGCTCCGGATATTCCAGATGAATTGCTACTTTGATCCTTTCCTCCGCAGCTCGAGTGATGGAGGAAGGCTGCGCTTCCGGTCCTGAGACCATCGTGCACTCGAGTGGGATTATCTTGCTGCTTTGCAGTGTAAGTATTCCTCCTTAAACTGGGAATTTTAACATTCTATGAGCAGTGGACGAGATTGTCTGAATTTTCCTGACTCTTGACCTCCCTATGATCCCATTGTATGGAGATGGTGACCTTACCACAACAAAGTTCATCCATGTAGAAGTTGAATGTTCCGTATCCCCTATTTTTATTGGTAGCGATATTTGTCCCATTGGCCATATAATTTCTCCGCTGAAACCAATGAGGGGTGCGGTGACCGGAACCATTTGGTTTTTTACTTCCGGGCGGAGCCTATTGAAGCAATGTTCGTATAGTATTTCTGAAGCCGATCCTCCATCTACATATATGCGATGTATGAAGTGACCTCCTATCTCTGCCTCAATGATCATGGGGCCTTCCACTCCGTCCTCATCCTCTAAGGGTGGGAACGAAATTTCCGGATCGGGAGAGAAGCTTTGTGTGACCCTTTGCCTGGCCACCCTTTGCCATGGTTGAACCATTAGGATTTCCATAGCTTTGTCTTTCCCGGAAGCCTCTCCCTTCTTTGCCGCTTTCAGCTGATCCTTTTTGCTGCCTTGTTTTAGCTCATTGATTACGTGCGACAGCTTTCCAGCCTTGATTAATTCTTCGATTTGTCTTTTTAAATGCATGCACTCATCAGTGTTATGCCCTACTTCCCCGTGAAATTTACAGAACTTGTTGTTATTTCTTTTTTCTACGGGTGTTGTCATTGGCGGTGGAATTTTAAATTTGCCTTTATCCAAAGCCAAAATTTCCTTTGGGGATTTTGTGAGGAGTGTGAACTTGTCACGTCTTCGCTCTGACCTCTGTTGATTCCTGAAGTCTCCCCTTCTATCGAAATTTTGTTTTCGCCCAGCGTCTTGTTGTTTCCCTGTCGGAAGTGTTTTCTTCCGTGCCTGGTTGGAAGCCGCCACTTCTCCCCTGAGGAATGCTGTAGTTATCCTCATCATTTCATCTACTGATTTTGAGATGTTGTCATGTAGACGTTTAATCAGCTCGGGGTTAGTAATTCCGTGCATGAATCTTGAGATTCTCATGCATTCCGGTACTCCCTTGACATGCATGCTTTCAGTCTTAATTCTTTGTACAAAATCTTCAGTGGATTCCCTTTCTTTTTGTTTGACAGGGTGGATCCTTACAGGATCTTTGATACACTTCTTTTGTTGGAGGAAGTTTGCTAGGAATGCCTTTTTTAAATCGTCATAACTATCCACGGATTCCGAAGGTAGGTCATCGAACCATACCCTAGCGGATCCGGTGAGTGTGGAGTTAAACATGTAACACCATGTTGGCATTGCCTAGCGTTCCACCTTTACAGCTGCTTGGAAAATTTTCAAATGATCCTCAGGGTCCTCACTTTCGTCATATGTTTTGACATTACTCGGCATCCGGGTCTTTTTTGGGAAGTCAAAGTAGCGGATTCGGGGTGTGAATGAATCCGTTTCCTCGTACACCTATGGTTGGGACATGTCGTCTTCTTCAATGCTCGACTTTTGTTTTTTTGATCTAGACTTCTAGTGTCCTCCTCCGCTATCCTCACTCTCTGAGAATGATCCTGTTCTCCGTGAAGACGTCCCTTTATGGTAACGCTTTCTGGGGATCCGTTTAGTTCTTTTGGACCAAGAACTTTGGTAGCGGCTCTTCGAGTGTGCGAACACACTTCTTCCTTCACCCTTTATCCCCCAGCCTATTTCTAGGTGATTTTGATCTGTCACGTCTTATCTTGGAAAAGACGCTAGGGGTTGGTTTAGGACTTTTGGACATGCTATGGGAACGTCTAGACCTTAGCCTCCTCCTAAGATCTCCTTTTACGTCTGGTGTCCTGGACTCGGAGTGTTGTGACACTTCTTGGATCTTTGAGTTTTTTCCTGAACACCCTTCGAAGTTAAGACGGGCTTTCACTTCTTTCAGCTTATCCTGCTGTGCTTTTTCTTTGTGAACCATTTCAGCTATGATCGGCAATAGCTGGTCGTAATACTTGTCACAGTATTCCCAGAGGGTTGCGTCGGACGCGGGCCTATTCGGGTTTTCTAGGGTTTGTTCGTTCCCTTTCCCCACTATGTTTCGCACGGCGGACGTGGGCGGGGTGGGAATAAGGTCTGCTGGTTCGCTCATGGTGCGTATTTTGAGAAACGCAATTGTGTATTGGTCTTATGGATGGCGCCAACTTGTTAGTACAAAATATGTGATGGGGTGAGAGATGGACTTTGATGGCTTATTGGGTTGGACCTTCAAGCTATTTGCGGGCTAGATCTTTACTAAACAAAGTAATTTAGATGATTTCTTGCACAAATAAAGGTAAACCGTTAGCCTTACCGTAGGGGTAGACCCCACGATTAGACTCCGGCGTACGAGTAAGAAAACATGTTGTCAGGGGTATGTGTGTGTATTGGGAAGAGTGAGAAAATCATACCATTTGAAGTGTCAGATGATTCCTTTTATAGGCGAGTCTAGTGTTATGGTTTCCTAGTATTTCGCCTATTGTCGTAATGGCCTGAGTGGGACCCTTGTCGGGCAAAAGTCTGTGGTTATCGTGACTGCGGACGCGGATTACCTTCCGCGGATGTCAGCTGATCCGTAGATGATCTGTGGGAGCGGCCTGTGACCGATCCGCGTCCGTCTTTTTGCATCCGGGCCGTGGCCAGTGTGACCCTGGGCTTTGTTCTGCCCCGTTATGCTTGTCGCTTATTTTGTTGGACCACGACCCTATTGTAATAGTACGACCCAGGCCCAAAGGCATGTTGTACCTATTATACGTCATCAATTCTCAAATTCAACGGCTAAGTTCATAATCGCAAGTTGACGAACTTTATCCTCCTCGGTTTGTTTCTGAACCATAGCTTTGATTTCATCGATAGTATGTGGAAGCGAACGAGCCATTAAAACTTTTTGGTAGAAATTAAAAGTGTATAAAAGATGGAAGAGTTGATGAAAATGAATAAAGTGTATATAAATTGTTTATGAAATGATAAAATAAATGAGGTATTTATAGTGTTAAAATAGGTTTAAATTTAAAAGGTTATTTTTTTCATTATAGAAGGGTGCATTTACTCGGTCGAGTTTACAACCCATTCGTCCAAATTGCCAACCAACGACCTACAGCAGCGACCTCCCCACAATGGGGCGACCGTCTTCAAGACCCACAAAATGTTGGTCGACCTACATGCCAAGACACCCATTGTGGGTAGCCTTATATACAAAAATATTTTGTTAAAGCTTATATTTTAACGCGAAACTTTTAATTTGAACACAATCTTTATATTTTTTTATACATATAAAAAAATGATTTCTTCTAACTAAAAGCACCTCTTTCACAAGTATCCACCATATCGTAAAAGATCTTTCCTTTTAACTAAACACACCGTAAAGTTTTAGAAGTTTTCTTCTCACAAGTATCCACCATATGGTGACATAAAATGATGATTCATTAACTAAGAAACTATGTTCACTTGTGAGTTGTGACCTGTCACATGTCCAAGGTTGTAAAAATCGCTCGACGGTCGATCACCGCCAAGCGATAAATCGGTCTTGGCAGCAATTTACCGGTTTCTTGGCGAAGACCTTAAATTTACATATTTTTATCATTATCAATATTTTTAATATTTATTTGATAAAAGTTTAGCATAATTTACATAATTTTTATTGTTTTTATTTATTTCAGTTACAGATATTATACGTATGTTGCAAAAAGAAAGATTATGTTTGATTTTGGTTGTGTTTAGTCATTTTTATTGAAGCCCACCATGTTACTTATTGGGCCAAGTTACTTATTGAGAAAAAAAATCATATAAGTTATTAGGGATTTATGGTTAGATAAACTCGATAAACAGCATCTTTCTTCACCATCCTTTTTCTTCACCCTCTTTCTCTCCATTTCCCCACCGGATTCACCCATCGGAACACATACCGGAAATTTTAACCACCAAAAATCGGTCGATCTGACCGATTTTGACCAAAACGCCAAGTTTGGCCGATTTGCTGCAAATCGTTACGGTGGACCGCCACCAATCGATATATCACCGATATATCGGCCGCCATGACCGATTTTTACAACACTGCACATGTCCCGCAACATCGAACACATTATCCCGTTACTTGAGCCTTTCATCAATGACAGAAAAATGTTTGTCAAAAATGCTTACTCCCCACGACTTAGGATCAAATGAGCACATCTAGTTTAGTGACAAACTGACAATAGATGTTCGCGAAAGATGTTCACCATGAGCACATCTAGTTTAGTGACACAGGTTGTTTGTCACTAGAAGACATATTTTGGCTATTGACATTTTCAAACCTTGAGAACCAAATTTAAGTATGTGAGCGGTATTTAGAGATTATACCATGCATGAACTTAAAAGTCAACTCATTCATGTTGTATTAACCACAAAGGGATCAATTACAATGTATCCAAACTATTTAGAATAACATTCGCAGAAAATGGCCTTTTGCCTTCTACAATCATTTAACTAAGAGCTGCATTACAATAACATGAATCCATTTTCTTAACAAAGTTCATCTAGATGACTATAATACCTTCTAACAATATACCAAATTTTGCGATAAGCTAACCATGACGATACAAGAGGATTGCCTTTTCAGAACCCTTGAAACAATCTGCCAATGAAATGAAAACCACAAAGTGACTACAACAGTTACCATGCCCTATAAGAATGTAAAGCTAGCATAACAGGTCTTGCAGAACTCTCATAATCAAGTTAGGAATCACAGGTATGATCGTGTAGAAATTATAGGGGATTTACTTTTATAATAAGATTGAAGTCTTGAAAAGTTATGTGTATAATATTTCAGCATGTGATAATGACTTTTAGAGGAGGAATTGTGCAGACTAAAGGTGCTATTAGCCAGATAATTCAAATTCAAGGATCTCAGCCATCTCAAGTACTTTCTTGGTATGGATGTGGGCTTTGCTCTAAAAAGGGCATACTTGTCCCTCGACACAAGTGTGTTCTAGATTTAGTAAAGATGACAGGCATGCATTGGTACAAACCCACGGACACTCCAATAATGCGCCTGACTAAACAAATCGGAACTAAAAAGAACAGTGCGCCCGTTGACAAGGTAGATATTACAGACTCGATGGTCGCCTTAACAATCTGTCACACTGAAACCTATCAGCGTTGTAACTAAGTTTGTTAACAACACAACAAAGAAAAGATATGGAGCCAGAGGATTCATGTGGAGGCATTGAGCAAAACCTTATATTATCTAATTATGATTGAAAAAAAAGGGATACAGGGCTGCTGAGCACGGTCCGAAAACCGGACCGGACCGAAAACCGATGTGGCCCAAAACACCGGACCGAAATGTTGGGTCCATGTCCGGGTCGGTCCGGTCCGGTCCAACAAAGCATATTGTCCGGGTGTACGTAAGACCAAACTGGACCAGACGAGACCGAGGACCGAAAATGATTAAAAGTGTGGACCGAGGACCAGACCGAAGTACATGCGGTCCGGTCCGGTCGGTCCGGTCTATAATGCTTAGCCCTGCTATACAGTAAGAGTCGGTTTAGAAACATAAATAGTATGAGTAAGAAGTACCTTGCTGTTTATCTAATTTCTCTTTTTCCTTCCACGAGTCTGCAGCATAAATAAATTCTCATTTATAATATCATTCGGCGAAAGCATTTAAACCTTTGGAAATCTAAATAACATAAATAGAAAGATATCCACCTGTTTTATAGGAGCTTTTTTATTAGATGTAGAGGTAGGTTCCGCCTGATTTGATGTACCCACTGGAACCAAAATGGCGGCAGCCTAATGGACACGCATAAAACTATATTAGAAACAGTGCATACAGCCAATAAAACTTACGTGTCAGAAACTTATATTATAAACTAAATAACTAATAATACGCATCCTAATTTTTTTCATAATTTTATGGGATCGATCACAAACTTACAGCATTAGGAAAAGATTCGCTAGGTGAAGCCTTTTGCATGTTAGCCATCATTGAGACCATTGCAGACATCTGAGACGCCATCTGTGAGCACGTTTGTTCCACCGATTTAAGTCTCTCTTTCATTTCAGAAACCTCTGCATTCTTCTGACTAACCATCCTCAAAGCATCAGCACGACTAGGAACGTTACTCCCATATAGGGACATGTTACCTTTTCCTTCGATTCCCATTACTCTTTTGTAATCATCTTCAGTTCCAGATTCACGAAGTTGGGACTGCAATGAAGATACAAGTGATAAGCAATTTTATTATAGAAATACAAATAACACGATGTTTAAGCTACATACAATGACAGCAGCTGTCTCTTCATTCACAGGCTGACCATCTTTGCGTGTACGAGTCAATATAAATAGTTCTGCCTGCGTCGGTTCCTGGCCATCTGGTCTTTTTGCTTTCTGCAGTGGTTGAACATAACACAGTATAAGTCATTGTGTCGGTATCTCTAGGAAAGCTCCTTAACAACAGATTAACGAATTTACCTCTTCCTCACGTATTCTAGCAAAGCTTTTAGTGCCTGAGGTGTGATTGAACTTTTTCTTTGCACGTTTGGCCTTATTCTTGGCACTAAGACTCTGAAACAATGCATTCAAATATATCACTGACATTCCCCCATCCAATTTAACAAACACAGAAATACTCCTGTCTCAAGATTATTGCCCAACTTCCTATTTAAATATGTCTCAGATAATATATCCGTATGATTGATTAAGTTTCCCATATTTAACCTTAATCAAAACTACTTAAAAAGGTCAAAGTCATCATTTAATCAAAGGTCAAAGGGGAAAGCTGTCATTCTGCTAGATATAAGTTGTGATATTACACTTTCTTAAGCTATGTGGTTTTGTGTAGTGGATAAATATTTCGGTGGAGAGCGTTAAAATCAAATTCGAAAGAATCTTCAGTCAAAATTTAATTTCAAGGGATGCGACTCATCAAACCTGCCATTCCTCGGAGCTCCACTGAGAAACAAGAAAAGACCACTGGTCAGGTAAGACTCGCTCATCACCATCAGCAAGCCGCTCTTCATCAGTCTCATGAGTATCATAATGGTTAGCCTTGAGATAAAACTTGAAGTTTCTCCATTTACTTCTTAATGACTTCATCACCCATTTATAACAAAATGGGTGAATATCAAACTTGGTCTGTAGCATACAAAGAAATATATTATATTATTTTGGCATGACAAAAGGAACAAAGACAAACTCAAATTGTCTCTTTACATACCAGAACTTGCTGCCACATGTTATCCTTGTTTTCTTTTGGCACTTTGGTCCAAGTAGAATAAGTAAGTGGAGCTAAGTTCCCATCCCGTGCTATGAGTCCTAAAAAGCTGGTAAGTTGGATTGCCTCAGGACCTATAGGTTCACCAAGCTGATTGGTCGCTACTTTTATCACCCCTGCTGCCTCCAATGTCTTCAATAACTTGATTCCACGTGTGGGCCCTCGAAATTGACGCTTCTTTGGAGTATTTGTAGAAGCTGAGATTAGAAAATTGTAAACCAACGTCACATACACGTTTTGTTTCCCGGGTGGTGGTAAAAGGAAAGGGAACCTCACCAACTAGCCATGTTACAGATGATTTTCAACAATATGTCAAAAAATGTGCTTATACTAAGTACCCCTTCAATTCCACAAAGTTTTTTGGGGACTAATTTGTTTCATACTGTATAGACAATTTAATTCCAAGAAAAAGTCAAGACTTTGCAAAATAAAATTTTCAAAAGTTGATTCCACATCTTAGAAAAAGTTTGTGGAATTGGTGGCAATTTTGATATACACATAATTTATGAAATTGTAAAAACCTACATGTAACAAGGTTATTTCTATGAATTTCCTAATATAGAAATTATGTAGATAGGTAGCAAAGGTGTACCAATGTCTGGCTCATCCTCCTCGTCCTCCTCGTCCTCCTCATCCTCCTCATCCTCCTCATCCTCTTCTGAGGAAGATAGTGGTTGACTAAAGTTCTGCTGGGGTTGACTTGCTTGCATGTTATTATGCCCAAGCGTAGGCCGGGGCCCAGGCCGAATTTGTGCTACTTGGTTAGAACCGGCTTTGTGGTGATGCAAGCGGGTAAAATTATTGGCAAGTGGAGATGATGTGTAGTCATTTTGTCGATTGTTGTGCCTCGAGCTAGAAGGCTCTGCAAATCAGAAAGTTAACAGCCTAAAACCTCATATACCGACAGAAATAACATGACAGTCAAAGCCAATGGCTACACATCTTTCAATTATTAAGAAGTTCAAGTTAATATTACTAACCGGCTTCGTTTTGATGTAATTGAGTAAAATTATTGGCAAGTGGAGACAATGGGTAGTCTCTTTGTCGATTGTTGTGTCTCGAGCTAGAAGGCTCTGCAAATCAGAAAATTAAACTGACTAAAAGCACATATACTGACTGAAATGACTTGATAGTCGAGCCAGTAGCTACATATATTTCGATTTATTAAGAAAGTTCATGTTAATATTACTAACCGGCCACGTTTTGATGTAAGTGAGTGAATTTATTGGCAGGTGGAGACATTGGGTAGTCTCTTTGTCGATTGTTGTGCCTCGAGCTAGAAAGCTCTGCAAATCAGAAAGTTATTTGACTAAAAGCGCATATATGGACTGAAATAACGTGAGTCACGCCAGTGGCTACATAAACTCCTAATTATAAAGAAGTTCATGTTGATATTACTACACCCACTAATACACAATATAAAAGAATTGTTCGACATGGGACTGACAACGATGGACCCCTTACCAGCAATAGTCGGTGTTTGTTCCATGTGTAACCCTGCTGCTTTCCAGTACTTGATGAGGTATGTCTTGACCCGGTTCATGAGCTCCAATATGTGATCACCCTTCTTATTATATTTTTCACAATTGGACCAGATATATTGTACATCCTTGAGCACCTCTGCTGAATTCATGTACTTGAGACCGTTCTCCAGGTTGTTGCATATCGTACCAAAATCCATAGGTGTCTTGATAACATTAAAGTAATCCTGGTTCAAGCACCACCTGAATCATTATAAAAAATAATGGTATGGTCGTATGATAGAGAATAGAAAAACATGCATATGTGGTTGTCTCTCATATACGTGATAATTCCAATGCATAACTTCTTTCGTGGATGATTTACTTTTTAGTATCAATATTTCAAGAATCTGCTACTGCGAGAAATATACATTAAAAGTAATTTAAGTTCATCTGTCTATCAATGAAGTGTGCACGTTCAAAGAAATTAACTGTTCTCAACATCAATCGAACGAGATAAGTACTTTATGATTGAAACATGAACAAAAAGACTTTCGATCAGATTATAATAAGAGCAAAATTGACCAATCCAGCTTTTTACATATGTTATTCAAACCTACGAAGTTTGAAGCACATATTCATGTTGAAGAAGAACCTTAGGAAGCTCTAATCATTAAGGTCAACTCCTGATTTCGGTTAGAAACAAACTTCCCATGTATGCCAATTAGTTAACAAAATCACATCTATGAAGGCAGAACTAAAATGAATTACTAAACTTACAGGTATCTCAAGTGCAACGGGATCAACAGGTCTGCAAAATGGATCAGCTGCATCCAATGCCATGGTCTTTTTAATCACCTACGGTACAAAAAATAGCACCTGTAAGTATAAATCCAAGATACAGAACCAATACACATTCTGTTACTATTAAATTATAATTATAAGATATAATAAACCATACCGCTAAGGCGGCATTCAATTCTGGCTGCTTGTACTCCAGGTTCTGATGTAGCGGGCTTTCATTTTCCTCAAAATCCATGTCAACATGAGGTTGCACCATCTGTACATTGTTAATCGAGTTATCTACTAAACTCCTAGTCAGATTAACTATACCACCAGCGTCCTTCGATATCTCCTTAATGACAGATGCAATGATTGTACTAAGCGCGTTTGTATAATCTTCAGCCGTCCCATGACCACTTTTCTGTGTCACTAAATCACCTTGCCGTCCCCTCGTCATGGTACTGGTTCTCGGGTCTTCATCTTGTGTGTGAAATATGGAATAATTTTCCTCTGTTCTCTCATTGATTACAGGTTTGTGTAGTGGTGGTTGACTATGACTGGTTGCGGGTTCAGTCACTAAAGCAGTATCGTTTTGAGGAGTCGTTTTCTTCCCCTTATATGTACGTTTCCGCTTCATTGTTACTTGCCTAAAAACATAAAACAAACTAAGCTTATCACTACACAGACAAGATCAAACTAGTATAAGCAATTAAAGGGAATGCCATCAATGATCAAGCTAGTCATATTACAGCCGATTGTTAACAAATTGTCCTAAGAAGTTGTGTTTATACAAGAATTAGTTTTAGACCCACACGCGTGTGTGTGGCATTGACATTACTGGTACTACCGGAGTTTGGACATACGTCCAATTTAGTAAACATTTGAGTATATATGCAGTCTCGTGTAGTAAACATTTGAGTATATATGCAGTCTCGTGCGTACATGGGTTTTTAGTATAAAAGTAAATTTAGTTTATCTCAATAACCCGTGTTTTTGATCGAGTTGAACTTATTAAGAGGAATAACATGAGTCATTATTGAACATGAGTAGTAAAAGAAATACTTTTCGAGACATCCTTACTTAATCTCGAGGAATAACATGAGTCGTTCGTATATGTACAATCTTATGTGTTCATTTACACATCACAATAGCTCGTGCTTTCATTTTTATATTTATAGTTTTGTGCATATACACCGATTTAATATATAATGATAATAATACTTATAAATAACAACAACATACGTGTTTTTTTTAAATAAAGTTAAGGAGTACAAACTCTAGGGGTATTTATTGAAATTATAGAGTTATTGATAACATGAAAACTCATTCAATGTAACTAGCCGGGTACCCGCGTTGCGACTGCGGGTACCCGAGTGATTAGAACCTGGCCACCTGGAGGTGACGGCTGGGAACCGAAATGGCTTTAGTAGGATCAGTTTTAGAGATTAGGATTTTGTTGATTTATGATGACTTGTTAAATGGGAGAGAGGTGTAAAGGTTTGCCTTTAATATGGTAATAGGTTTGTGTGATGGGAGAGAGGTGTAAAGGTTTGGCTTTCAATTGGCAGTTACATGTTTATGCATGGTTTAAATGGACGGTTATAATTCTAGGAATTTACAATAGTATATACTGTTATATATATGCAACAAGCTATTGAAATTTCCATTATAAGCAAGTGGTGTCGGTCTTAATATTTTAAAACTTTCTTATTTAGCAAGTCTCAAATCCTTTATAATAATGTAGTATAGATATAAATATAAATATAGATTTATTTAAAATTTAACAATTAAAATTTGATTATTTACCCTCTTATTTTTTAAGTTTTTTTTAAATATATTTTTGACACATCAATTTTTGGACCTTTTTTTTATTAAAAGAAAGTTTAATGAAGTCTGACCAAAAAATTTAATTTTGACTTTACAATTGCCAAATAGGAGGTTCGATTTTGCAATTGAGCTCTCGAAAGATGCATTTACAGTTAATTCTTTTCCCATATTATATAAGAGATAAGCAGTATCAATTCCAGAGTTTCTTTTTTTTTTCGAAACTTGTTCAAATAAGGGGGTGTTTGTTTAAAGCTTAGTTGGCCAACTTATGGGCTTATTAAAAATTTGAGCTTATGAGCTTCAACAGAAAATTATTGCAGCAGTTAGTGACTATTTAATATATAACAAGTCATAAAATATAAAAAAGATAGATGATTCTAAAATGACGGAACAAAAAACATAACAAATTGAATAAAAGAAGAGTGGTTTACCGGTTGGTGGAAAATGTAACGAAATTAAGCAGCAACGGAAAATTGAAATGAAAGATCGGCGATTTTGGGGGAGTTTGGACACAGCCGCTAAAATCAGTCCATGACTCACTTTTTGTTTCTTTTTACCAAATTTTGTTTGTGACACACTATAATAGTCAAACACCCTTTCCTTTTTAAATTTTTTATTCCTTTTTATTCTTATAATTTTATATTAATTATAAAAGCAAGTAAGAAAAATATAAAGTTTGATATGTTAAAATTATACACAAAATACAAAATACAAATGATAAAAAATTATCAATATTTCTTTTTATTTTTTATTCATACTTATTTTCCTACTTACATGATTTTTACAAGTGATAAAACTGACAATTTAGATAAAAAGAAACAATTAGTGAAAACCAAGGTTGCAAAAATCGTGAATCGTTAGCCGGACGGTCAATCACTTTGTAGCTTGTAATCGATCTAGGCGGGATTAATCGGATTGGCATTTTTGGCAAAATTTAGGTATTTTCGGCAAGTTTTGTGTATTTTCGGCGAGTTTTAGGTATTACTGGCAAGATTTTTTCTAAAAAAACAACTTGTAATAGATTTAAACAGTTACTATAAGTGATCAAAACAAGTTTATGGTGAGTTTTTGGTACTTCTGGCAAGATTAGAAAGTTTCCGGCAAGTTTGACCACTGTTGATCGTCGTTGACCACGGTTGACCTATCTGTTTGACCCAGTTACATAAATCGGCAAGGTCGATGGCCTTGTAGCGCCTAGGCGGTGATTATCGGCCTTGTAGATCTTTTTTTCAACACTAGTGAAAACCACTTGTTTTATTTTTGTATGAGGAAGAAAAAACCGAACATTCAGTTCGGTCCTAAATTGACTATTCTGAACATTAAGTTTAGTTATGTGAGAAATTTTGTTTCTTATACATCTAATATTTTTTTGTCGTAATCATTAACGGAACGCACTTTGGAAAGAAGATTATCATACCGAGGTTACGGATTACTCCGTCCGATAAACGTTTACCGCTTAAGATCGTCAGAAAACAATTTCCTCTATCAGTTTCATTTGCCATGACTATCAACAAAAGTCAAGGTCAATCGCTTTTAAAAGTGAGTTTGTACTTGCCACGTCCTGTTTTCACACATGGACAACTATACGTTGTTGTCACAAGAGTAACAAGCAAAAAAGGTTTGAAGGTTGTCGTTTGTGACAAGGATGGCAATATATCTAAAACTACTACAAATGTCGTCTACAAAGAGGTGCTACATAGTCTATGAACGACTTTCAAGATTTATTGATGTGCTGTCGTGTAGGGTCAATTTATTGATTACCAAGTTTTAAATTTATATTTAGCCGACTTATCCTAAAACAACACTTTAACGGGCAGTGTACCCGATCGGGTAGAGTTTCGTGGTAAGTAGGGTGTCGAATACTAAGAGCGAGGTCGTTAACCTTATATTCTATCAGTATTTTAATTACTCTAATTAAGTTAATTCTAATTACTTGTTAAACCTATGCTATATACGTTTTCTAACGATGATGGGGGGTTTTCAGCCTGAGAGACTAGCACAGGTTTTATGGTGACAACAATCAATTCTAAACACAATAAACATGCAAGAAAACAATCAGAAGATAAAAGAGCGGTACAAGCCAAATGATAGAAAACTGTATTAGCCATATTAAATCCGATTAAATGCTGGTTTGTTTATTTAGTGCAATGATTTCTTATCTCGAAGCGGCATATCATTCTTAAGACTTAGGCGGGACATCATCCTAAGACCTAGACACGTTGAATCCTGTCACAATTAACGTATCCGCATAAAGCATCCTTTTAGTTTAATTATAATCTATCTAGGGATTAAAGCAATGGTGATCTTGTCAAACCCTAGCCCATCGGGACTTTACCCACTTACTGTTTGACGGTATTTTATATACTGGTAGTCCACTATTCAAATCTTTATCAATTAATCAAGAACATACTTGTTGAAACATTACGGGTCACCTGCCGGTCCAACTAAGCTCTTAATTTAAAGACAAAGACAGAACGTTATTTGTGATCCTATTGGTCCAGTAATATAAAACACGATATGGAGAGCTATCCCAGTATCTAGCTCACTTGTTAGGCGTAACTAGACCCAGTTGAATGATAGGTCGCATATTCAAACACGTAGACAAGTATCATGTGATAAACATAATTAAACTTTCAACGATAAATTAAGAAAATCGATTTTAAAACAAACCAAACATTAAATCTTCATTAAGATGGCTAATACCCAAGGGTATTAGCCCATAACCATTGTAATTATACAAGCGTGATCAAATAACCAAGGTAAACTAAACGTTTTACCGAACGATACCAAAAATTAAATGATTACAAGAGTATAGGAATTATCGGTGTCTTCTATGGAATCGTGATCGATGCTTGACCTTTGGTTGCTCTTCTTTTCTTCAAAGAATTGTCTTTTATGTGTATGGTATGAAGAATATAATTTTGCACACTAAAAACTCGTTTTTGAGTCTTCTATTTATAGTGTTTGAAAAAGTCTCGATACGCCGTATTGAGCTAGGCCAATACGACGTATTGGGGTTTTTCCCTTGAAGTGCGCGCAAAGTTTATAATCAATAAAATATTCATTCCCAAAATATAAATATCTCCGTATCTTTGAATGTCTATCCAGCTAGATACGGCGTATGGTAGAACGTGGATACGCCGTATTGGGAATTGGTTGTACGCGTTTTCTTGTGAAGGCTTAGCGTTGATACTCCGTATCTCTTTTTGTAGATACGACATATTGGTCAAAATTATGCAATCTTCAAATATCTTCGTTTTAGCTCCAAAATATGCGCCTTTTAGCATGTCTTCACAAATCACTCCTTAATTACTGCAAATAACACTTTTAAGCAATTAAGTACGAATTCTTGCAATAATTATATAAAAATAGGTAACTTATTCGGGATAAATGATAGTTTAAATGTGACATTATTTGATGTCTGATAAGTGCTTAATTACACATATCTTTTACCTCTAAAAACGAGCTTAAATGACCAAAAACAGACAAAAACTGCCAAATATATGTTTGTTTTGCATTTGTATTGTGCAGGAAGTGGATATCATCAAAAAGACAGAAAACCAAGCCAAAATGACAAAACTGAGCATGGAATGGAAAAGACTGTGCAAAATCAAGGCCAAAGTCCAAAAATGCCAAAGTCAGAGTCAATACTGAAGAATCAGCAGTCAAACCGGAGCCGGAACTGAAGAATACTATTGAATGCAATCTTTACCCATCTGATGGGCCGGGAAAGCCCAATAGTATATCTATGAAGACTGTGAAGACCAAATGGGCCCTCAATCAATTTCAACAGCCCATTTGTGTGCAATTGACAAAGACCGTGAAGACTTTGAAGGCCCAATCCTAGCCCAGTTACAGCCAATCTCAGCCATTGTACACACAAAACCCACTTCATAACCTTATTGGGCTTGAAAAAGCCCAATAACCAAACCTGTACCTTATTGGGCCCAAACCCAAACCCAGTGGGCCCAATACAAGCCCAAGCCCAACAAAAGCCCAATACACTTTTTTATAAAACACAAGGACCAAATTTGTTATTTTAAACCTTGTTTTATAAAAGAAAAATGAAAAATATAAAGAAAAGGGGCCAAAAATGCCAAGTTTTAAAAGTGTTTTATAAAGAGAAAAATGGTTTAAATAAACCACAAGGGCTGATTTTGCAATTCTCCCTAACTTTCTTTATTTCTTTAGTTAATAAACAGCAGGGACTGGAATTGCAATTAACCAAAACCTTTTTAATTCTTTTTGTTAATAAACCACAAGGACTAAAAATGTTACTTTCAAAACTTGTTATAACTAAAAAACCCGGCCAAATGAAATAGAAAAAGAGAGAAAGATGGAGGACTAATTGTGCCTCTTCCCCAAAGAATACGTTTAAACCTGCTAACCATAAACCCTGTACACCCCGTACCCGCCAAAACCCAAACCACCCCTTTCCCACGGTTTTTCTACCCAAACCACCTCCCAAGTACTCCACAGCTCACTATCACCCTTTCCCACAAACCTAGTGCCCCTATAACCCCTTCCCTGCCAAATTCACACAACCCGAGCACACCCTTCAATGGTTGAGATCAAAAGAAGTGTTATGGAAGGCTAGGATTGGAGGAGGGCCTTTCTACACTTGCAACAAACACAGCCCAAGAACTTTTTGCTGCTATAAAAGAAGGGAGAGCAAGCCGAACCCAAACACACTTTTTTTTTTATGTTTTAAGTTTAATCTTAATTTTAAGTATTTCTTCTAAGAATTATTGTACTCAGTTGTTTTAAAAGTTTATGTGTAATTCCTGCAAGTTTTTATAAAAGTTAAGAATTTTCTTGTGTTATTCCAATTGTCAAAATTTAAAGCCTCATTTAAGTAGCTTAATTCTGTTTAAATTGGTTAAACATATGTTAAAAGTTAGTGAAATCCACTTGTTATCCATTATCTCTGCCTTATTTTAATTAAATCAGCCAAAAAAAAACGTTTTTTATATATTTAAGGGGGTGTTTGGTTAAGACCCAAAATGGGTCATATGGGTGTTGGTTATGGGTCAAGTGCACTCAGCCACTTTTGGCTGAGTGTGTAGGCTTCATTAGCCCTTTTTAATCACAACTTTTAATTTAAAAATAAGTTTTTAAGTTGTTTCTATATTCTTTCAAAATTTCAATGAGCCAAAATGACCATAAGAGCTTAAGCTGTTGAAACAGCTTAAGCTCCTCATCTCTTGTGTTGTTTAAGTTACAAGAAGCCAAAAAGAAGAGCCCTTGTTCTGTCCCTTTTGGTTTGACCAAGTATGAGTCAAAAGGGAGGCATGCATGATCTTTGAAAACAGCTGACTTTAAGCCCCATATTCAGCAGCTTACATTGCTTGCTAGACCATCATATTTTGAATATAAGCTCAATTATGGCCCTTTTCAATCTGTCTTGGGTTGATTTTGGGAAATAAGCCCTTGTGAGCTTATTGGGATAAGCCAAAAAGGCCCTTAAGCCCCTGTTTGTACCTCCCCTGGTGCTGAGCACCATAAGTAGGCCTGATTTTCTAGCTTATTTTGTATTAAGCACTTAGGATTTTTAGCTTATAATTGTAGCTTATCACTAGTTCTTTAAATCCCCAAGCT